>SJXQ01004695.1:0-206104 GCA_006408695.1 Aepyceros melampus
CCTGGCGTGCTGCGATTCATGGGGTCGCAAAGAGTCAGACACGACTGCGCGACTGAACTGAACTGAACTGAACTGAAATGGAAGAAAGTAGGGAAAAACACTAGACCAGCCATGAGCTAAATCAATCCCTTACAATTATACAATGGAAGTGACAAATAGATTCAAGGGTTTAGATCTGACAGACAGAGTCCCTGAAGAAGCATGGACAGAAATTCATGACATTGTACAGGAGGCACAGTGATCAAGCCCATCTCCAAAGAAAAGAAATACAAAAAGACAAAATGGTTGTCTGAGGAGGCCTTACAAATAGCTGAGAAAAGGAGAGAAGCTAAAGTCAAAGGAGCAGAGGAAAAATATACCCATCTGCGTGCAGAATTCCAAAAGGTAGCAAGGACTGATAAGAAAGACTTCCTCAGTGATCAGTGCATAGAAATAGAGGAAAGCAATAGAATGGGAAAGATTAGAGATCTCTTCAAGAAAATTAGAGATAAAAAGGGAATATTTCATGCAAAGATGGACACATTCAGTTCAGTTCAGTTCAGTCGCGCAGTCGTGTCCGACTCTTTGCGACCCCGTGAATCGCAGCATGCCAGGCCTCCCTGTCCATCACCAACTCCCGGAGTTCACTCAGACTCACGTCCATTGAGTCCATGAGGCCATCCAGCCATCTCATCCTCGGTCGTCCCTTTCTCCTCCTGCCCCCAATCCCTCCCAGCATCAGGGTTTTTTCCAATGAGTCAACTCTTCGCATAAGGTGCCCAAAGTACTGGAGCTTCAGTTTTAGCATCATTCCTTCCAAAGAAATCCCAGGGTTGATCTCCCTCAGAATGGAGTGGTTGGATCTCCTTGCAGTCCAAGGGACTCTCAAGAGTCTTCTCCAACACCACAGTTCAAAAGCATCAATTCTTCTGCGATGGACACATTAAAGGACATAAACACTATGCACCTAACAGAAGCAGAAGATATTAAGAAAAAGTAGCAAGAATACATAAAAGAACTATACAAAAAAGATCTTAATGACCAGATAAACATGATGGTGAGATTACTCACCTAGAACCAGACATTCTGGAGTCTGAAGTCAAGTGGGACCTAGGAAGCATCACTACTAACAAAGCTAGTGGAAGTGATGGAATTCCAGTTGAGCTATTTCAAATCCTAAAAGATGATGCTGTGGAAGTGCTGCACTCAGTATGCCAGCATATTGAAAAACTCAGCAGTGGCCAAAGAACTGAGAAAGTTTGGTTTTAATTCCAATTCCAAAGGAAGGCAATATGAATGAATGTTCAAACTACTGCATAATTACACTCATCTCACATGCTAGCAAAATGCTCAAAATTCTCCAATCTGGGCTTCAACCATATGTGAACTGAAAACTTCCAAATGTTCAAGCTGGATTTAGAGAAGGCAGAGGAACCAGAGGTCAAATTGACAACATCCAATGGATCATCAAAGAAGCAAGAGAGTTCCAGAAATACATCTACTTCTATTTACTGACTATGAGAAGTCTTTGACTTTGAGGATCACAACAAACTGTGGAAAATTCTTTGAGAGATGGGAATACCAGACTACCTGACCTGCCTCCTGAGAAATCTGTATGCAGGTCAAGAAACAATAGTTAGAACTGGACATGGAACAACTGACTGATTCCAAATAGTAAAAGGAGTATGTCAAGGCTGTATATTGTCACCCTGCTTATTTAACTTCTGTGCAGAGTACATCATGCAAAACATCAGGCTGGGTGAAGCACACACTGGAATCAAGATTACCAGGAGAAATATCAATAATCTCAGATATGCAGATGACACTACTCTTATCACAGAAGCTGAAGAGGAACTGAAGAGCTTCTTGATGAAAGTGAAAGAGGAGAGTGAAAAGCTGGCTTAAAGCTCAACATTCAGAAAGCTAATATAATGGCATCTGGTCCCATCACTTCAATACAAATAGATGGAGAAACAATGGAAAGAGTGACAGACTTTATTTTCTTGGCTCCAAAGTCATTGCAGATTGTGACATCAGCCATGAAATTAAAAGACATTTGCTCCTTGAAGAAAAGCTATGACCAACCTAGACAACATATTAAAAAGCAGAGATATTACTTTGCCAACAAAAGTCCATCTAGTCAAAGCTATGGTTTTTCCAGTAGTCATGGATGGATGTGAGAGTTGGACTCTAAAGAAAGCTGAGTGCTGAAGAATTGATGCTTTTGAACTGTTGTGTTGGAGAAGACTCTTGAGACTCCCTTGGACAGCAAGGAGATCCAACCAGTCCATTGTAAAGGAAATCAGTTCTGAATATTCATTGCAAGGACTGATGCTGAAGCTGAAACTTCAATAGTTTGGCCACCTGATATGAAGAACTGACTCATTTCAAAAGACCGTGATGCTGGGAAAGATTGAAAGCGGGAGGAGAAGGGGATCACATAGGATGAGATTGTTGGACAGCATCACCAACACAATGTATATGAGTTTGAGTAAACTCTGGGTGTTGGTTATAGACAGGGAAGCCTGGTTTGCTGCAGTCCATGGGTTCGCAAAGAGTCAGACATGACTAAGTGACTGGACTGAACTGAACTGACTCAATGGACATTTATTTGAGCAAACTCTGGGAAATAGTCAATTACATGAAAGTCTGGTGTCATCTATGTCATTGCAAAGAGTTGGATAGAACTGAACAACTGAATAACAACAACTGTAGCTTATGTGAGATTTGGAAGAACTGATGTTAATATCAATATTTTATATTTCTTTTGGGAAGATGACTGATGTTATTGGTTTTACAAAGGTAAAAGGAATAAGTAGTGTGTGTTTGGATATGTATTCTACTTCATGAAAAGCCATGAAAATGGTGGCAATATTTGTTAGAAAAGAAGTATTTCAAGAGCAAAAAATAGGAAATATACAGTTACAAATGATAATGGGGGAAAGAGTTTCATTTTGGGTCTGACCTAGTTTCAAAGAATGATATTTTTCCAGTTTTGAAGGAGCATCATCGGTCTGGAAGTGGTAATGTAGAGTCAGAAAGAAAGTGTGCCCATCTCAAGCAGAAATTTTGTGAGAAATAGGGGAAGAGCTGAAGTTCAGTTGACAAAGTGAATGGGAAAGCAATCTTTCAGAAAAGAGCTAGCATTCAGTTATGGGAAAAAGTAGAAGAAGCAGTATATAAATAGATCAGTGATATGCAAAATGTATTTTCAAAGAAGATGGTTTTAGAGTGCCCACACAAAAGACTGAAAAGGTGACAAGCAGTAGAAGGTTAGAGTAGAGATAAAGAATCAAAGGTAATAAAAGCATAAATACATGGGGAGATGGACATGTTGGGGATGGGAAAAGCTTGGTTTTGAATAATGAATCCTCAAGAATGGTGGAGATTTGTGGTTTGTTGCAGTAATCTGACCTTACATATCAGTACCCTGTTATCATCATCTTTTATGATTTTTCATTAGCAATGCTTTAGCATTTTTCAGAAAGATGAGAGAATCTCAGCCTTTGTTGGAAACAATGAACTTCACCCTGCCACAAGCAAGTAATGAGGCTAATTATTTTTGAAGAATCTCACCATAATTTGGAAATGACTGCAGTACCTAGGAAATCTAGATTGATTTATTCACTCACTCACGGATACTAAGAATTTCCTCTGTGCCAGACATCATTCTACAGACTAGGATTACAACAGGCAAACAAGGTCTTTGCTTTCATGATGCTAATCCTATGAGCTCATACTGCTGTGAAAATGTGCCCTCTGTCTGGCAGGGAGTTGGATATAATCCACTGGCAAAATGTTGAGTAATGAGAGACCTTTTTGGAAAAAAATCCTTTAGGCTCACTAAGGAGGAATAATTAGCTAAATGCTTTTGCATATTAAAATGAAATTAACCAGTTTAAGGGGATGGAAAACTTTGTATTTATCTATATTTCATAGTTTTAGACAAGTATATACAATGCAATCATTCCATTGATTAAAGGTTAATTACTTATGGTTTTCTGTTGCAATCTGACCTTTAGTAAAGGACAGAAAAAAAGTTGTTTTCTTTCTCTTATTTTGGAAGGTACCAGAATTTGACTACATTTCACATTTATTCATGAATGGATGTGGGGAAATGAAAGTTCTATATTTCTCCATGCTGTTACTTGGCCGAGTATACTGAGTCATGCATAGCTAGATGCCTCCAGCAGGTCTTAAATATGAAATGGAATATATGATAATTCCTTATTATGTAGTTTTTAAACTATTTGTTTGACTTAGTAAAACTGTTTTCTTGCATTTTTTAACATACATCCTCAGAGAAGTTTTGAATAGAAAAACAAGAAACCTTCTTTTTCTTCCGTGTAGTGTCCATACACCATCTCTTTCCTGATTTGAAATAGCTGAGTTATTCTTACCAGGAAATTTCTGACTGAAAATTCTTGATTCATTTAATGGAAAAGAAAATCTTATATTAAGTGGGACACTGGTTATCTAATGATTTGTTTCAGAGGTAAGCAAAGTGACTTCATCATTCCATTCCAGCTCCACTGTCCCTTACACTGTCCCTTCTTACTCTTCGCTTTTAGGTTGGTAATCTGATATACAAAGTAAGCAAAGAAAGGAGAGACCCCCATCTTACAAAGGATCACCAAATCTTTTGTGATATTGCTCCAACATTGAGCAGCATTAGATCTCCGCTTGAAAATCAAGGTAAAACTTGAAATAATCATGATGTGAACATCAGTTTTCATGAATTCATGTTTGTTTGCTTGTTTCCTAAAGCTAGAAACATCTTTCTGGTGTCTTTTGCTATAGGTGACACTTTCAAATATTTAAAGAATTTTCAAAGAAAGGCAAAAGAGGTCTCCCCTCTAAGAGACCCAGAGCTCAGTCAATTTAGCTTCATATTACATTTTTGCATAGTTCCTTATTAATTGAAGAATGAATTCTCAAGTATCAATGTATGTGGATTGCTCTGTCTACATGTATACATATGTGGAACTGATGTGAATAATTCCAAATTATGAAATGTTTGTGATATCGACGGGACCATGGAGTGCAGGGACTTGAAGAAGGATCTTAGTTTCCTGACTGGAAATTGAATCAAGCCATGGTGGTGAGAGTGCCAGATCCTAACTGCTGGACCTGATGGCCAGTGGGTTGTAGCAGGACCTCAGCTCTTGCTTTCTTTGAGGAAAAAATTTAGCAAGAATTTGAAGGTAGTCAAGTGGGTAAAGCATTTATTAGAAGCAAAGTGTGGGTGGAAGAACACAAGGGCAGGCTTGGAGGGAGTTGTGTGCATTTGGGGTAGCTTAAATTGCTTGAAAGTGAAAGTAATAGTCACTCAGTCATGTCCAACTCTTCGCGACCTCATGGATTGTAGCCTGCCAGACTCCTCTGTCCATGGAGTTCCCTAGGCAAGATTACTGGCGTGGGTTGCCATTCCCTTCTCCAGAGGATCTTCCAACCCAGAGATCGAACTCTGGTCTCCTGTATTGCAGGCAGATTGTTTACTGTCTGAGCTACCAAGGAAGCCCCAAAAGATCACACGAAGTCCTTTGAGCCAGAAAGGAACCAGATACCTAAGGATGTAAATTGCTATAAGTATAAAATGCTTACATAGAGGCAAAGGTAAGGGTTCTCCCCAGTCAATCGTCTCTTCTGAGCCTGATTTCTGAGCCTGGTCTGATTCAGGGCTCTCTCTAATTGATGCTTAGATCTTTTACACAGGATGAATTCTAGCATGAGAGTTTCTGGGAGGTTGGCAGGATGTTTTATGCACTGATACTCTCTCTCTTCCTTGAGATCCCTGAGGATCTTTTCTGCACATGTGGTCAGAGAGGTCCCAAGGATTCCAAGAAAAATGTGGTCTCATCTTTTAATCAAGCACAGCTCTGCTCCTGCCATTATCTTTATCCCAAAGAGTCAACAGGAGAAAAGTTCCAGTTGCTCAGCATGGTGCTCAGCTATCCTCTGGTTCATTTGCAGCTAATATTAATTTTATCTAATTTTGCTAATGATTTATTTCTGAAACTCAGTATTACAGTGATCACTTTCTCCCTTGTAAGTATTGTGTTTACAGAAATAGTTGCATGCTCTTAAAAAGAGTACATGCTTATCAGCAACACAACAGCATTGGTTTTCACCAGCTAAATTTAATTTCTAAACTTATGCTTTTAATTCTTACTAGACAAAATTTTCAGAAACTTTAGCAATGGTTTAAGAAAGCCAAAATGATAGCTTTAAATGCTATATGTTTAAAGGTTATTACTTAAGGCAATTAGATGGAAGTAACTACTCTAACTTTTAAAAAGCTAAATTTTATTTATTCCCAACCTGATCACGAATATGAAATGCTGTTATGCTTGTGCCTATTATCTCTGCTACTGGGCCTCTATAGATTGAACACTTCTTGAAATAAAATACAGCTATATTTGAACTGAACTCTGTCTCAAGTATAAGTTTCATGGTATCTGAACTGTGCAACTCTCATATGATACATGATATGAGCTTATTGATGATGTTTATAAATTTCAAATATCTAACATTATTCTCAGGTTCATATACTCTATCACAGGTAAGAGATATTGCATGAATGTATAAAAAGGTAAAAGTAATAGGGAGTGATGGGTACTATGGAAAGGCAGAGAACATAAATCTTCTCCTAAATGTTCTGGAATTACAATTTAAAAAGAAGAAACATTCTACTAGTTCTTCATAAATCCTATCACTTAGCTAGCTGTTTATCATCCTTTACTATCACTTTTGAAATAGTTTCTTTATAGAGTGACACTAATTTTGGAACTAAACAAACATTTATAGTTGAAAATTTTTTATTTTTTTTTCTGACCCAAAATATAAAGGAAGGCATTGGTGTGTGACTCTTGAAGCAATCCCATCTTCTTTCTCATTTCTATGTGTTTTTTTTCTAAGAGAAGGGGGTTGAGCTATGAATATGATTCAGATCATCTTTGACCCGTATTGACTTCCTTCAACCTTGATTTGAATACATCACCATCACCATGTTTGATCCTACTTCCCAAATGGAAAATATTGTTATAGCTAATATCCTTAATAAGAATGTGAAAAATGTCATGATTACAGAATTCTGATCTCTTATATTGGAGCTGTTCTCTTAATAGGAATTTGGGTCATTATATATTGTATGAATTTATGCATTTTCAGTGTCCTCTTAATAACTTCACTGTGAATCACTTCTTTTTCTTTCTTTATTTCAGTTGCACTGGGTCCTTGTTGCTACATGAGAGCTTTGTCTAGTTAGTGTATGGAGCCTTGGATGCATGGGCTTCTCATTGTATGGCATGTATCATGGGCAGAGCACAGGCTGTAGGTGTGTGGGCTGCAGTAGCTTCAACATGTAGGCTTTAGAGCACTGGCTTGGTAGCTGTGGTGCATGGACTTTGCTGCTCCACAGCAGTCATGTGAAATCTTCCCAGATGGGGAGTGTAACTTGTGTCCCTTGCAATGGCTGTCAGATTCTTAACCACTAGACCATCAGAGAATTCTGTGAAACATCTCAATGTTAAAGATGCTGGATAAATTGTCTATTAACACTAGTAATTTCTAGAATTCCTAGAGTCTTGGACTGTAGTAATTCTACCTAAAATTTGTTGAGTACTTTCCCTTATTAGGCACATTGGTAGTCGTTGTATGTAAAGCTAATGAAAGAATTAATGAATGAAAGTTGTTCAGTTCAGTCACTCAGTCATGTATGACTCTGTGACCCCATGGACCTCAGCACTCCCGGCCTCCCTGTCCATCACCAACTCCCAGAGTTTACCCAAACTCATGACCGTCACGTTGGTGATGCCATCCAACCATCTCATCCTCCGTCATCCCCTATTCCTCCTGTCTTCAATCTTTCCCAGCATCAGGGTATTTCCCAAGGAGTTAGTACTTCACATCAGGTAGCCAAAGTATTAGAGTTTCAACTTTAGCATCAGGACTTCAGTGAATATTCAGGGATGATTTCCTTTAGGATGGACTGATTGAACCTCCTTGCAGTCCAAGAGTCTTCTCCAACATCACAGCTCAAAAGCATCAATTCTTCAGTGCTCAGCTTTCTTTATAGTCCAACTCTCATATCCATGCATAACTATTGGAAAAACCAGAGCTTTGACTAGATGGACCTTTTTGGCAAAGTAATGTTTCTGCTTTTTAATATGCTGTCTAGGTTGGTCATAACTTCCTGAATAACCTATTTTAATTTCATGGCTGCGGTCACCATTTCTGGTGATTTTGGAGCCCAAAAAATAAAGTCTCTCATTATTTCCACATTTTCCATGAAGTGATGGGACCAGATGCCATGATATTCATTTTCTGAATGTTGAGCTTTAAGCCAACTTTTTCACTCTCCACTTTCACTTTCATAAAGAAGCTCTTTAGTTCTTTGCCTTCTGCAATAAGGGTGGTGTCATTTTCATATATGAGGTTATTGATATTACTCCCAGTAATCTTGATTCTAGCTTGTGTTTTATCCAGCCCAGCATATCTTGTGATGTACTCTGCATATAAGTTAAATAAGCAGCATGAAAATACACAGCCTTGACATATTCCTTTCCTGATTTGGAACCAGTCTGTTGTTCCATGTCCAGTTCTAACTGTTGCTTCCTGGCCTGCATACAGATTTCTTAAGAGGCAAGTCAGGTGGTCTGGTATTCCTATCTCTTTAAGAATTTTCCAGAGTTTGTTGTGATCCACACAGTGCTTTAGCATAGTCAATAAAGCAGAAGCAGATGTTTTTTCTGGAACTCTCTTGCTTTTTTGATGATCCAGTGGATGTTGGCAATTCGATCTCTGGTTCCTCTGCCTTTTCTAAATCCAGATTGAACATCTGGAAGTTTACGGTTCACAGACTATTGAAGCCTGGGTTGAAGAATTTTGTGCAAGTGTGTGAGATGAGTGTGATTGTTAGGAAGTTTGAGCATTCTTTGGTGTTGCCTTTCTTTGGAATTGGAAAGAAAACCGACCTTTTCCAGTCCCGTGGCCACTTCTGAGTTTTCCAAATTTGCTGGCATATTGAGTGCAGCACTTCCACAGCATTATCTTCTAGGATTTGAAATAGCTCAAATGAAGTTCCATCACCTCCATTAGCTTTATTTGTAGTGATGCTTCCTAGGGCCACTTGACTTTGCATTCCAGAATGTCTGGCTCTAGGTGAGTGATCACACCATCATGATTACCTGGGTCATGAAAGTGTTTTTTGTATAGTTCCCTGTGTATTCTTGCCACCTCTTCTTAATATCTTCTGCTTCTGTTAGGTCCATACCATTTCTTTCCTTTATTGAGCCAATTTTTGCATGAAATGGTCCCTTGGTATCTCTAATTTTCTTGAAGAGATCTCCAGTCTTTCTCATTCTATAGGTTTCCTGTATTTCTTTGCAATGATCACAGAGGAAGGGTTTCTCATATCTCCATGCTATTCTTTGGAACTCTGCATTCAAATGGGTATATCTTTCCTTTTCTCTTTTGCCTTTCAGTTCTCTCCAGAGCTATTTGTAAGGCCTCCTCAAACAACCATTTTGCTTTTTTGCATTTCTTTTTCTTGGGTATGGTCTTGATCCATGCCTCCTCTACAATGTCAAGAACTTCGTCCATAATTCTTCAGGCACTCTGTCTATCAGATCTAATCCCTTGAATCTATTTGTCACTTCCACTGTATAATCATAAGGGATTTGATTTAGGTTATATCTGAATGGTCTAGTCGTTTTTCCTACTTTCTTCCATTTAAGTCTGAATTTGGCCATAACTAGTTAATGATCTACAAAGAAAGCAATGGCACCCTAATCCAGTACTCTTGCCTGGAAAATCCCATGGACAGAAGAGCCTGGTGGGCTGCAGTCCATGAGGTCGCTAAGAGTTGGACACGACTGAGAGACTTTCACTTTTCACTTTCATGCATTGGAGAAGGAAATGGCAATGCATTCCAGTGTTCTTGCCTGGAGAATCCCAGGGACAGGGGAGCCTTGTGGGCTGCGGTCTCTGGGGTCCCACAGAGTTGGACACGTCTGAAGTGACTTAGCAGCAGCAGCAGCAGCTATGATCTGAACCACAGCCAGCTCCTGGCCTTGTTTTTGATGACTGTATAGAGCTTCTCCATCTTTGTCTGCAAAGACTATGATCATTCTGAGTTCGGTATTGATGATGATGATGATGTCCAACCATCTGGTGATGTCCATGTATAGAGTCTACTCTTGTGATTTTGAAAGATGGTGTTTGCTATGACCAGTGTGTTCCTTGACAAAACTCTGTGAGTCTTTGCCCTGCTTCATTCTGTACTCCAAGGCCAAATTTGCCTGTTACTCCAGGTATTTCCTGACTTCCTACTTTTGCATTCCAGTCCCCTATCATGAACAGGACATCTTTTTTTGGGTGTTAGTTCAAAAAGGTCTTGTAGGTCTTCATTAAATTTCAGCTTCTTCAGCATTACTGGTTGGGGAATACACTTGGATTACTGTGTTACTGAACGGTTTGCCTTGGAAATGAACAGTGATCATTCGGTCGTTTTTAAGATTGCATCCAAGGTCAGTTTTCATTCCAATCCCAAAGAAAGCGAAAGTGAAAATGAAGTCGCTCAGTCATGTCCGACTCTTT
Organism: Aepyceros melampus; assembly: GCA_006408695.1. NCBI lineage: Eukaryota > Metazoa > Chordata > Mammalia > Artiodactyla > Bovidae > Aepyceros > Aepyceros melampus. Next base: position 10,579 of record SJXQ01004695.1, read on the forward strand.
GCGACCCCATGGACTGTAGCCTACCAGGCTTCTCTGTCCATGGGATTCTCCAGGCAATAGTACTGGAGTGGATTGCCATTCCCTTCTCCAGGGGATCTTCCTGACCCAGGGATTGAACCCGGGTCTCCCACTTTGTAGATAGATGCTTTACTGTCTGAGCCACCAAGGAAGTCAAAGAAAGGTAATGCCAAAGAATGCTCAAACTACTGCACAATTGCACTCATCTAACACGCTAGTAAAATAATGCTCAAAATTCTCCAAGCCAGGCTACAACAATACATGAACCATGAACATCCAGATATTCATGCTGGTCTTAGAAAAGGCAGAGGAACCAGAGATCAAATTGCCAACATCCGCTGGATCATCAAAAAAGCAAGAGAGTTCCAGAAAAACATCCATCTCTGTTTTATTGACTATGCCAAAGCCTTTGACTGTGTGGATCACAAAAAAAAAAAAAAAGTGGAAAATTCTTCAAGACATGGGAATACCAGACCACCTAACCTGCCTCTTGTGAGACCTGTATACAGGGAAGGGAGCAACAGTTAGAACTTGACATGGAACAACAGACTGGTTCCAAATAGGAAAAGGAGTACATGAAGGCTGTATATTGTCACCTTGTTTACTTAACTTCTATGTAGAGTACATCATGAGAAATGCTGGGCTGAGGAAGCAGAAGCTGGAATCAAGATTACTGGGAGAAATATAAATAACCTCAGATATGCAAATGACAGCACCCTTATGGCAGAAAGTGAAGAAGAACTAAAGAGCCTCTTGAAAGTGAAAGTGGAGAGTGAAAAAATTGGCTTAAAGCTCAACATTCAAAAAATGAAGATCATGGCATCCGGTCCCATCACTTCATGGCTAATAGATGGGGAAATAGTGGAAACAGTGGCTGACTTTATTTTACTGGGCTCCAAAATCACTGCAGTTGGTGACTGCAGCCATAAAATTAAAAGATGCTTGCTCCTTGGAAGGAAAGTTATGACCAACCTAGACAGCATATTAAAAAGCAGAGACATTACTTTGTCAACAAAGGTCCATCTAGTCAAGGCTATGGTTTTTCCAGTAGTCATGTATAGATATGAGAGTTGGACTATAAAGAAAACTGAGCAGTGAAGAATTGATGGTTTTGAACTGTGGTGTTGGAGAAGACTCTTGAGAGTAACTTGGACTGCAAAGAGATCCAACCAGTCCATCCTAAAGGAGATCAGTCCTGGGTGTTCATTGGAGGTACTGATGTTGAAGCTGAAACTCCAATACTGTGGCCACCTGATGCTGAGAGCTGACTCATTTGAAAAGACCCTGATGCTGGGAAAGATTTAGGGCAGGAGGAGAAGGGGATGACAGAGGATGCGATGGTTGGAAGGCATCATCAATACAATGGACATGGTTTTGGGTGGACTCCAGGAGTTGGTGATGGACAGGGAGGCCTGGCGTGCTGTAGTTCATGGGGTCGCAAAGAGTCGGACACGACTGAGTGACTGAACTGATCTGAACTGCATTTTGGACTCTTTTGTCCATTATAATGACTACTCCATTTCTTCTAAGGGATTCTTGCCCACAGTAGTAGATATAATGGTCATCTGAGTTAAACTCACCCATTCCAGTCCATTTTAGTTTGCTGATTCCTAAAATATCAGTGTTTACTCTTGTCATCTCCCATTTGACCACTTCCAATTTGCCTTGTTCACGGACCTACCATTCCAGGTTCCTATGCAATATTGCTCTTTATAGCATCGGACTTTATTGTCATCACCAGTCATACCCACAACAGGATATTGTTTTTGCTTTGGCTCCATCTCTTTATTCTTTCTGGAGTTATTTCTCTACTGATCTCCACTAGCATATTTGGTACCTACCAGCCTGGAAAATTCATCTTTCATTGTCCTACTTTTTTTGACTTTTCATACTGTTCATGGGGTTCCCAAGGCAAGAATACTGAAGTGGTTTGCCATTCCTTTCTCCAGAGGACCACATTTTGTCAGTTTAGGCTTAATTTTTGATGTTTAGAGAAAAATAAAATATCTTCTGATCTGAGAGTGAAAAAGTTAGTGTAATTGGAATTCAGTACAGATATTACCAGAATGACAGTGACTGACATGACAGAATGTCTCTGCTAGAAAAGAAAGGTAGGAAGCTTAAGGAAAAGAAACTATCAGGGGGAGTTGGGGTGGAAGAAATTTTTGAGGAAATGAGTACAGTTTTGAACTAGCTTCACTGGAATTCAAAATATAAAGAGCACTATAGAGCTATGTATTTTAAAAATAGTGTGAAAATTTAATAGCTTTTAATTATTGGGAGTCATTTTTTTTTTCATGTATCACTCTTATTTCTATATGTTTCACCCAGTGAGACACTGATTACCCTTCATTTCAGATGATCTTTTCAAGGGTATTTGAAGAGTGTACGACCTTGGGAGAGAAATATATTGTCTATATCTGGAGCAAAGTGCCGGCTTGTTTACAGCCTTGATATGTAGAGATAGTATTTACTTCCAAAACAAAGTAAACATGCTTATATTTCATATAATAATGACTCATTCACACCAGAAAAATGTTTAAATGAAGCATTTTATGTAAAGTTGCCATCATAAGAAATTCTATACTGCAACACACTTTGAATTATCTGTTTGAATGGGGAAAAGAGGGCCAATGCAAGCAAGTAGATCATATACAGGCTATAGCTATTGCTCTGAGTAATAAATTCTTTCTCTGACCAAAGAGTCTTGTGTCTTTACCAGTGTTCATGAAACATGGAGCAGCAGGCTGACTTTGCAAGCAATTTCTCAGTCCTTTCAGAATATGGATATAACCATGTAAGACAATACATAACCACTTTTTTATTGTCTTGTCCCATATTTGAGAATTTTTGAAGAGGTAGCTAAGTATAATAACTACTAAACTACATTTCTTAATGAAGGTATAATTACCAATAGAATTATCTACTTTGGTACCAATATATACTTTTTATAGGGAAAAAATAGGGAATAAATACAGATCGGTGAGGAAATTCACCATGGATTTAAATATTGAGTCAGATTTACATTTTCAGTGGTGTAAGCAGACAAGTAGTAGCACAATGATCTGTTTTAAGTAGATAATTGAAAGACCCTGATGCTTAATCACATGAGATATTTGTACTCGTTAAAATGAAAAGAAAATTTTAAAGCAATATGCATATCTGGTATTTAAGAAAATCTCTATATGGGTGGTTGGCATACAGATAATTTTTTAAAAGAATTTCTCTCACTAAATTAAAAAATTACTAAGAATGTGCATTCCTACGTAATGAAAAAAAAGTTTTATTTTTTTTTCAGGGTGTCTATGCAAAGCATATTAAATCTCCACACATTTAATGCTGAGGTCTAAAGATGCACATTGTGGCGGATTCTCACATTTGGATTGTGAAGCTAAACATCTGTGAATTGCTGCAACCTAGCATATGTTTCATAATCTAGTCTTCCACCTCTAATAATAGTTTGGTTATAGTTGTACTACAAAGGTGTTAGTTTTAAAACATAAGAGTATTAAAAAAAATTTAATTTGATATTCTAGTTTTTGCATACTTATAGACATTTAAAAAACATAAAGCAGGTTTTAAAACATTTAACATTCTTTTAATTTTATTTAACACTTTCTCTTAAAAACTTTCTCTGCTGTCTCAGTGTCAACATACTAAAGCAGCATCTTTCTGGATGTTCTTTTCAGGTCAGTCTATTTAAAAGGTCAATCTAATATTGTATTGTGCATACACTATATTTCTTTCAAAAAAACTCAGTGTGTATAAATTATATGTAATTAACACATAACCTGTGTGAGGTCAATCACATAATGATGAAAAAGACAGGTCTTGGTGAGCCCCCCTGAATGAACGGTAAATATTCAAGCAAACTGAATGTTTATTCAATATTTTTTCCATTAGAATATAAACATATGGGGCAAGAGCTAATATATATATAACACCAACTGTATTCCAAGCATCATGTAATTAGTTTTTATACATTTATCTTATAGCATGGTGTGTCATGACCAAACTCAAGTTTTATGACTTATGAGAAGGATACACAGGACTCAGAAACTGTTGTACCCATGATTATGGTCTATCAAAAAGAAAGAATACAGATCAGAACAGCAAAGGGAAAAGATTCATGGGGTGAAGTCCAGGAGAAACAAGAAGCAAACTAGTGACATGTTACCAAAATGTGATGTCCGCAGACGCTCTGGTGTCTGAAAGAGGCGCATAGGTAGTCAGTGCCTGCATAACTGGCTCAGCTCCTTATACTCCAGCACCTTCACTTTCTGCTCATCCTACCCTGATGTAAAAATAAACATTCACCATAAACCATTTTAGGGTAAAAACTATACCAGGGTTACTTTAATGAGGGTAACTTTATTGATACAAATGATATGAACTTATTGACAAAAATTGTTATGACAAAAATGACCAAAGTATCCCAGATGAAGTGATGCTGACAAAAATACATTAAAGCATATCTCTGATATTTCCTGAGATTGAAATTGCAGTGGATAAAATACTGTAAAATATTTCAAACTTAAAAAAGAATATGAGAATTTTCCATCACATAGAAAACATTCTCGCTCTTTCATAAGTTTTATGATGAGTAGGAGGAAAGCACTGTTCAAACTACTCTTGATAGGTTTTTTTCTTTCAAAGAAATAATTCAGTTCTTAAAATACATAATGCTTTATACGACAGTGTACTAAATAGTTTCATTAGCTCTTGCATTTTTCTTATTTTTAATTGAAATAAGAGTTTTTAATGTCTTGCTGTTCAGTCTCTAAGCTGTGTCTGACTCTTTGAGACCCCATGGACTGCAGCTCACCAGGCTTCTCTGTCCTCCACTATCTCCTGGTGTTTGCTCAAATTCATGTCCATTGAGTCAATGATGCCATCTAATCATATCATCTGCTGCCTCCTTCTCCTTTAGCTTTCAATCATTCCCAACATCAGGTTTTTTTCCAATGAGTTGGCTCTTCAAATCAAGTGACCTAAGTATTGGAACTTCAGCTTCAGTATCAGTTCTTTCAATGAATTTTCAAGGTTGATTTTCTTTAGGATTAACTAGTTTGATCTCCTTGCTATCTATGCAACTCCCAAGAGTCTTCTCCAGCACCACAGTTTGACAGCATCTGTTGTTTGGTGCTCAATCTTCTTTATGGTCCAACTCTCACATCCATACATGACTTCTGGAGAAACCATAGCTTTGAATATATGGACCTGTGTCAGCAATGTGCTGTCTCTGCTTTTTAAAATGCTGTCTTGGTTTGCCATAGCTTTCCTTCTAAGAAGCAAATGTCTTTTAATTTCATGTCTACAGTTACCGTCTGCAGTGATTTTGGAGCCCAAGAAAATAAAATCTGTGACTGCTGCCAGTTTTTTCCTTCTATTTGCCATGAAGTGATATGACTGGATGCTATGATCTTAGCTTGTTGAATGTTGACTTTTAAGCCAGCTTTTTCACTCTCCTTTTTCTCTCTCATCAAGAGGCTCTTTAGGTCCTCTTCACTTTCTGCCATTAAAACTGTATTATCTGCACATTTAAGGTTGTTGATATTTCTCCTTGGCAATCTTGAATCCAGCTTGTGATCATCCAACCCAACATTCACATGATGTAATCTGTCTATTAGTTAAAAAGCAGGGTGACAGTACAAAGTCTTGTTGCACTCCTTTCCCAATTTGAATTAGACCATTCCATATCCTAGACAACCTAGCTGCTGCTGCTGCTGTTAAGTTGCGTCATGTCTGACTCTGTGGACCCCATAGATAGTAGCCCATAAGGCTCCCCTGTCCCCAGGGATTCTCCAAGCAAGAACACTGGAGTGCGTTGCCATTTCCTTCTCCAATGCATGAAGGTGAAAAGTGAAAGTGAAGTCGCTCAGTCATGTCCGACTTTTCACAAAACCATGGATTGCAGCCTACCAGGCTCCTCCATCCATCGGATTTTCCAGGCAAGAGTACTGGAGGTGGGTACCATCACCTTCTCCAAGACAACCTAGGCAGCATATTTAAAAAGCAGAGACATTACTTTGCCAACAAAGGTCTGTCTAGTCAAATCTATGGTTTTTCCAGTAGTCTTGTATGAATGTACGAGTTGGACTCTAAAGAAAGCTGAGTGCTGAAGAACTGATGCTTTTGAACTGTGCTGTTGGAGACTCTTGAGAGTCCTTTGGATTGCAAGGAGATCAAACCAGTTGATTGTAAAGGAAAACAGTCCTGAATATTCACTGGAAGGACTGATGCTGAAGCTGAAATTCCAATACTTTTGCCACTTGGTGTGAAGAACTGACTCATTTGAAAAGACCCTGATAGTCAATGAAGTTGAAGTTGATTTCCGCCCCCCACCCCCCCGGAACTCCTTTGCTTTCTCCATGATCAAAAGAATGTTAGCAATTTGATCTCTGTCTGCTCTGCCTGTCTGAAACCCAGCTTGTACATCTGGAAGTTCTCAGTTCACCTACTGCTAAAGTCTAACTTGATATTTTGAGCATTACTTTGCTAGCATATGAAATGAGCACAGTTGTCTAGAAGTTTGAATATCTATGGCATTGTCCTTCTTAGGGATTGGAATGAAAACTGACTTTTCCAGTCCTTTGGTCACTGCTTAGTTATCCAAATTTGCTGACATATTGAGTGCAGTACTTTGATAGCATAGTCATTTAGGATTTAAATAGCTCACCTGGAATTCCATTACCTCCATTAACTTGATTCATAGTAATACTTCCTAAGGCCCGTTTGACTTCACACTCCATGGTGTTTGGTTCTAGGTGAGGAAATCCACCATCCTTGTTCCCTAGGTCATTAGGAACATTTTTATATAGTTCTTTTGTGTATTCTTGCAACCCGTTCTTCTTGTGTTAGGTCCTTACCATTTCTTTCTTTTATCATACTCATCATTGCATGAAATGTTTCCTTGACAGCTCCTATTTTCTTGAAGCAATCTTTAGTCTTTCTAACACTACTGTTTTCCTCTATTTCTTGGCATTGCTTACTTAAGAAGTTTTTCTCATCTCTCCTTGCTATTCTCTGGAGTTCTGCATTCAGTTGAGTACATCATTCCCTTTCTCTCTTGCCTTTCACTTCTGTTCTTTCTTCAGTTATTTGTAAAACCTCCTCAGACAACCACTTTGCCTTCTTGTGTTTCTTTTTCTTTGGGATGGTTTTGATCACAGCCTCCTGTACGGTGTTACAAACTTTCATCCATAGTTCTTCAGACACACTGTGTACCAGATCTGGTGCCTTGAATCTATTTGTCCCTCTAGTGTATAATCACTGGAGAAGGAAATGGCAACCCACTCCAGTACTCTTGCCTGGAAAATCTCATGGACGGAGGAGCATGGTAGGCTACCGTCCATGGGGTTTCAAAGAGTTGGACACGACTGAGAGACTTCACTTTCATTTTATATAATCATACAGGATTTGGTTTAGGTCATACATGGATGGGCCAGAGGTTTTCCCTAATTTTTCAATTTAAGCCTGAATTTTGCAATAAGGAGCTCATGATCTGAGTGACAGTCAATTCCAGGGCTTGTTTTTGCTGACTGTGTCGATCTTCTCCATCATTGGCTACAAAGAACATAATCAGTCTGATTTCAACATTGACCATCTGGTGATGTCCCTGTGTAGTCTCTTGGATTGTTGGAAAAAGGTATTTGCTATGACCAGCATGTTATCTAAACAAAATTATTTTAGATTTTGCCCTGCTTCATTTTGTACTCTGAGGCCAAACTTGCTTGTTTTTCTGAGTATCTTTTGAGTTCCTACTTTTGCATTCCAATCCCCTATGGTGAAAAGGACATCTTTTTTCATGATGGTAGTTACAGAAGATGTTGTAGATCTTCATAGAACCATTCAACTTCAGCTTCTTTGGCATGGGTGGTTGGGGCATAGGCTTCAATTACTATGATATTGAATGGTTTGCCTTGGAAATGAATCATGACCATTCTATTGTTTCTGTTGCTGCATCCTAGTACTGCATTTAAGACTCTTTTTTTTTGTTTTGTTTATGAGGACTACTCCATTTCTTCTAAGAAATCTTTGCCCATAATAGTGGATATAACGGCCATCTGAATTAAATTTGCCCATCCCTGTCCTTTTTAGTTCACTGATTCCTAAGATGTCAATATTCATTCTTGTCATCTTTTACTTGACCACATTCAATTTACCTTGATTCATGGACCTAACATTCCAGGTTTCTATGCAATACTGTTCTCTACAGCATTGGACTTTACTTTCACCACCAGATACATCCACAATTGAACATTGTTTTTTGTTTGTCCCAGACACTTCATTCTTTCTGGAGCTATTAGTAATTGCCTTCTGCTCTTCCCCAGAAGCATATTAGATACCTTGCAACCTGGGGGGCTCATCTGGTGTCATACCTTTTTGCCTTTTCATACTGTTCATGGGGTTCTCATAGCAAGAATACTGGAGTGGGTTGCCATTTCCTCCTCAAATGGACCATAGTTTGTCTGAACTCTTCACTATGACCTGTCTGTCTTAGGTGGTCCTGCAAAGCATGGTTCATAGCTTTACTGAGTTATGCAAACTCCTTCATGATGACAAGGCTGTGAACCATGAAGAGGTTTTAATGTATAGACAAAAAATTTAGAAGTCATGAAAGACTCTAAATTTTTACTTTAATTTCTTTAAAAAATTATTTTAACTGTGGTTAAAAACAATAAATTTATCATCTTAACCATTTTAAGTATATATTTCAGGAGTGTTAAATATATTCACATTCTTGTATAATATCTCCAGAATTTTTTCACCTTGCAAAATGGAGACTCTATGTTCTTTTGGCAGCTTCTCGTTTTTACCTTGCCTAGCCCCTGGTAACCAAATTCTACTTTCTGTTTTTATGAATTTGATTACTTTAAATATCTTGCACGTGGAATCATGTGGTGTTTGCTTTTTCTGACTGGCTTATTTCACTTAACCTAGTGTCCCAAAGGTTCATTCTTGTACATGAGACAGGATTTCCTTCCTTGTTAATTATATTGAATTGAGTTGAATTATATTTGATTGTACATTATTACTACATTTTGTTTATCCATTTGTTTCTCCGTTTATTTATGGATGGACATTTGAGTGGCTTCCACCTTTTGGCATTATGAATAATGCTGCAATGAACACTGGAATACTAATATCTTTTCAAAACCCTGATTTCAATTCTTTTGGATAAATACCCAGAAGTGTAATTGCTGAATCATAAAATCCCCACAGGCCAGTACAGATGGAGGCTATGAATGCTCATATCTCCCTAATAAAACCTCTGTTCACAAACTTGAGTTTTATCAGAACTGCGAGGAGGGTGCCTTAAAACAACTTACTAGACCCTCCCTCCATCCCCTAAGTCTCTGATTTGGGAGGCTCTGTTTTTTAATTATTTGAAGAATTGCCATACTGTTTTCTATAGCAGTTGTACTATTTCTCAATAATTATCAAGATTGCTTGCATAACTTTAAGCTACATGGTGATTTTTATTAATAGTCTTATAATGCTATGTAAAGTGAGAATCGTTGTGTGCAAAGAGAGAATATATATGTAGAAACACACATACACATTCATTTAACACTGTGCTATGAGGCCTTTGTTTATTACTTGCAAGAACTGATTATGTGAACCTCTTCTTATATATGGATAAGTTTGGGGCCTGATTATTTGAATATACAGAATTTACATCACTGGAGATGGGGAAAGCTACTGAAAGAATAAGTCTCTGTGGAAAAAAAAAACAATTAAGTTTTGACAATTTGAGTTGGAGAGTTTTATATGATACAACCAAATTGGGATGCTGAAAAGTCAGTTGGCTAAAGAGGTCTTGAGTTACAGAGAAAGGTCTAGCTACAGACTGATACTTGGGAGTTAAAGGAATGTGGACCATCTTTGAAAGCAGGGCCAGCTAAAAAATTTGTGGACACCGGGGCAGGAAAGAAAAGAAAAAAAGAAAAGGTATTCATTGCCCTATTCAAAAAGCAAGAAAAAAGTTTCTTCCTTCCTTCTGAAGTCTCTCTTTCAGTGTGTCATAATGCTTTTAAGACTTTCTCTAGTGTGAGATTTTTCAGAGAAGGTAATGGCAACCCACTCCAGTACTCTTGCCTGAAAAATCCCATGGGCAGAGGAGCCTGGTAGGCTGCAGTCCATGGGGTCATGAAGAGTTGGACACAACTGAGCGACTTCACTTTCAACTTTTCACTTTCATGAATTGGAGAAGGAAATGGCAACCCACTTCAGTGTTCTTGCTTGGAGAATCCCAGGGACGGGGAAGCCGGGTGGGCTGCCGTCTATGCGGTTGCACAGAGTCGGACACGACTGAAGCGACTTAGCAGCAGCAGCAGCAATGTGAGATTTTTACGAATTGAATGCAAATCTTCACAGATGCCTTGGGACCCACCTTGGAATTTGCCATACAGGGCAATAAATACCCAACATCGATGCTCCTTGTTCTGCACCCAGGTCCCTGACAGGGTGTGAAAGGTGGTAGCAGACAGTAGAGCAGAAGGCAAGGAGCTCATCCTGAGGATGCTGGGTGGGTAGTGAAAGGAGGGAAGGTACCTGAGGTATGACTTCAAGTGCTTGGCTCATGTTCCTTCCCGCCTCCCCCCCCCCCCCATCAAACTTCATTTTCAAAGCCCACATTCAAAGATAAAATTATCAACTGTTTCGATATAGACATTTCAGAGCATTGAACCCTAAGCAGGGACCTGTGCCTAAGCAGTGATTGCACACTTCAAAGCTACCCAGTTGAAAGCGACATGTAGAGGGCTTGGTGTAGAAAGAAAAGTGAAGAATTAGCTCTGATATACTTGACCATGGATATTTCCTGTATCTCAGATGATGAATCTGCCAACAATGCAGGAGACCAGGTTCGATCATGAGTCAGAAAGATCCTCTGAAGAAGGGAATGACAATACTCTAGTATTCTTGCCTGGAGAATCCCATGGACAGAGGAGCCTGGTGGGCCAGAGTCCATGGGGTTGCAAAGAGTCAGACACGACTGAGTGATTAACACTACTACTACTATACTTGACCATAAGGAGGCAGAAAAACAGAAGCCACCAATGGAGGAGACTGAAACATGATGGGGAGTAATGAGGCAGAGTAGAAAGTACGTTATCTTGGAAACCAAGACAAGAAAGCTGTTGGTGATGAGTGTGAATTATGGAGAAATGTTGCCAAGAGGCTGAGTAAAAATGAAAATGGACATTTGGATTTCATATCCAGTCCCATCAATGTCTTTGACAAGAGTAGTTTTAGTGGAGCATTGAGGATTGAAAGCCTAAATGGTTAAATCTTGAGAGTGAATGGGAGAAGCATTGAAAGCTGAACTTGGGCTACTCTTTCAAGAGATTTTTCTGTAAGAAAAATAAATAAAGGACAAAGAGATGGGCTATAGAGTTAAAATACTTTTTTAAAAGATGTGAGAAATGTCAGTAAATATAGTTTATTATAAAAACCATGAAATTGGCAACTTGTAGCAACTCACACATCTGCAAGTGGAAAAGTGATGCATCAAATTATCCTATCTGTCTCTATAACATGAATCTCTCATGCTGAGTTTAGAGCATGATGATGGAGTCAAACCAGCTTAAACATTCAGATTTATTCTTAACACCAAGCTTTAAATGTATATACTATATTTTTTATTTTTATTTTTCATAATTTTAAATGAGATATAACTGACACATGCATAAGTTTAAGGTATATAGCATAATGATTTATATACATCATGAAATTATCACAATATTTAGGGAACATCATTTCATACAAATAAGAAGTAAATAGAAAAAGACATTTTTCCTTAAGATGAGAACTCAAGATTTACTCTTGTAACAACTTTGATATATAACATGCAGCAATGTAGTTATATTTATCATGTTTTATATAAATTCCTAGTACTTATTTATCTTACAATTGGAAGTATGTTCCTTTAAGCTGCTTTCATCCAATTCCTCCTTCTCTCAGACCACCCAACTCTGATAACCACAAATCAGATCTCCTTTTCCATGATTTGTTTGTTTTTGAACTATAATAAATGACCTAAAATATTATGTTAGTTCCTGTAATAAAACATAGTCACTTGGTATTTCTATACATTTCAAAATGATCACTATGATAAGTCAAGATTTGTCATCATACAAAAATATTGCATAGGGATTGACTACTATATTCCCCATACTGTGCATTTATAGCTATGATTTATTTATTTTGCAACTGAAAGTTTGTACCACTATGTCCCCTACTTGTTTCTTTCTTCCATAATACTTTAAATGACTTTGAGTTCTTTTGTGGAATTTCATATAATAGATTATTATTTTATTCAAAAGACAATGAATGTGTTTTCTTAATATTCATTTTAAATGAAATCCTTTGGACATAATAAAAGTGGCCAATTCATTAATCTATTTATTTTTCCTTTCCAAATACTCTTTCACCATTATTAAGTACAGACCATACCATTATGGTAAATTTTAATAAATTATACAGTAAAAAATGAGATTTCCTGGTGGCTCAGATGGTAAAGCATCTGCCTACAATGCCGGAGACGGGGTTTGATTCCTGGGTTGGGAAAATCCCCTGAAGAAGGAAATGGCAATGCACTCTAGTATTCTTGCCTGGGAAATCTCGTGGACAGAGGAACCTGGTGGGCTATAGTCCATGGCATTGCAAAGAGTCGGACACGACTGAGCAACTTCACTTTCACAGTAAAATTATGTCATTTAAATTTATATGAAAAAAATTTAATGGTTTTGACATACTTACATGAATATTAACTCTTTGATAGGTAAATTAAGTATGCATTATAAAACCTCAGTTCCCTATTTCAAAGTAAGTACTTCAATTCCTGATGTTTCTTTTAAAATTTTCCTATTACAATATTAGCAGCCTTTCTAATTTGGTTTACCTCTACATAACAGCTTATTAGTGTGTAAAGCCTAGATTAAAATAAACCCAACACAGGGCACATTTATGTAATTATAATTATACTAAGAATGTACTAAAATGTCTCATTTCTACCCTTGCTCCATCAGTAATGACTTTAAAATGAAGACATAACTTTTTCTAAAGTCTATGCAAAAAAATGCAAGACCAAAACAGCAGAGTATCAAAAGTTACATGTTAGAAGAAATTAGAATAAGTAGTGAAAGTACTGTAGAGAGAGACACAGGTAAAAAGACAAACACTTTTTCAGAAAGCAGATTACTTACCAAAGCAATTTCAAAATTACATATCGTTACATTTAACTGTGTTCTGAGACACTTATAGAACTGTATTTTAAATATTTGCCATGGCCTTTGAAAATAGAAGTGACATGAAATGGACATGAAATTCATGCAAAGTCAATTGTTTTATACATTTATTAGGATTTATGTAATTAGTAATTTAACTGTAAGATTGTTCATATGCTAAGTAATGCTTTGATATGATAGTCATATAGTGATATGATAATGACATGATAGTTAATAGACAAAATATGGTATCAGCAATATTTTTACATTATTATTTGTGTCAAAATATTATAGGGTGAAATCTAGTTCTTATTTGAAGAAGCTTAATTTATCAAACTTACTTCAGTCATTTTATTTTATTTTATTTTTGTGTGTGTAGTCTTTTATTTATTTATTTATTTTTATTTTATTTTACTTTATAGTACTGTATTGATTTTGTGTTGATGTATGACAAAACTTCAGTCATTTTAAAGTTGATTATATTTTGGAGTATGATTAGAAACAGTAATAATTTTAATTAAAAATAAGAAAATAACCAAGGTCATTTGACATTTCCTCCCTTCCTCCTTTCATTCCATCTCTCCTTCTTTTCTCCCTTCATTCCTTTTTTTGCTATTTTCCATTATTTTTTGGGAATAACAAATTCATCTGGGAGATCTGCTCTTGGAACTTTTTATATATTTGTAATTCTTTTGTTGGTTATACAATATAGCATTACATGTTCATTCTTTTCTTCTCTCAAATTGAAGTTTCTACTTTTCTTCAATCATAATTTAAGACAGTCCACAAGAGGCAAGAATTTATTATAGCTATTTCATCTTAGCCTCTAACAAGTACTGTACTGAATACAAAATCTGAAAGGTTTCGTGGATTATTTTGAGGCAATGAGGAGAAGAAAAAATATTAAAAGGTTTATGAGTTGGTTATATTCATTTATATCCCTCACTTTTAGAGAGATGATAAATATTCTACATAATAGAAATAATTAGTATTGGGATCAATTGTTTATTCTGAAAACAGCTGACATTTATGAAATAATTTACATACTCTATTTTGACGAACGTGTGTGCTTAGTCATTCAGTCATGGCTGAGTCTGTGATCCCATGGGCCATAGCTCACTGTGCTCCTCTGTCCACGGGGGTTATACTGGAGTGGGTAGCCATATCTTGCTCCAGGGGACCTTCCCAACTCAGGGATCGAACCCAGGTCTCCCACATTGCAGGCCGATTCTTTACCATCTGAGCCACCAGGGAAGCCCTATGGATGAATCTATATGGATCCATAATTATATTGTATCATGTGTGCTCCTTTCACTCATAGGAATCTCCAGATATGGTCTGCTTGTTTCCATGAAGACAGTTGCTCAAGAATTCTATTTTGAAGGAAGTCTCACATATACATAAAACTAGACATACATCCATAATATTTTACATCTTTTTAACTTTAGAAAAAAAGCAGAGAATATGTATAATCAATGAACATGCTTTAATTATCATTAACATAGTCGTTAGAATTCATATTTTCTCTAACATAGCAAGCTTGATGCTTCTATATGTAACTAAAATATCCCAGATTCCTGAGACTTATGATTTAGGCTCATTTCCTCCATTTTCTTTTAAATTGAAACCACTCAACCCTGCATATAAAATTCCTTTTCTAAGAAATAAAATAAAAAATCATGTCTGGCTAGAAGCAGAAAATTTAGTTATACTGTGAATGTACCCATTTAAAGCAGTCGTATTTTATGCCTCGCAGATTTAAATGGATCAACTTACTTAAGTAACTGAACATAGACAGCCTTGAAAGGAAAATGTAACAACTGAAACAATGTGATGATGTTATCTTATAAGTTTCCTTCTTCTGTGTTCCATTCCCTTATCTAAACTTTAGTTTTATTTATTTATTCTTTCTCCCTGTGGTGGTTACTTTGAAGAGATAATAGAAAAAAATGAGGATTGTTTTTATGTTCTCAGCTATTAAAACAATTCTATTTCACTCTCAGTGTTTTTTTTTTTTTTGTTTTTTTCTTCTCTAAGTATCTTAGGTAGCATGCATATAAACTTTATTACAGCAGGAAATGGCAACCCACTCCAGTATTCTTGCCTGGGAAATCTTATGGACAAAGGAGCATGGTGGGCCATAGTCCACAGGGTTGCAAAGAATTGCACATGACAGACCACCTGACCTGCCTCTTGAGAAAACTGTAGGCATGTCAGGAAGAAACAGTTAGAACTGGACATGGAGCAACAGACTGGTTCCAAATAGCAAAAGGAGTATGTCAAGGCTGTATATTGTCACCCTGCTGATTTAACATATATGCAGAGTACATCATGAGAAACGCTGGGCTGGAAGAAGCACAAGCTGGAATCAAGATTGCCGGGAGAAATATCAATAACCTCAGATATGCAGATGACACCACCCTATGGCAGAAAGTGAAGAGGAGCTAAAAAGCCTCTTGATGAAAGTGAAAGAGAAGAGTGAAAAAGTTGGCTTAAAGCTCAACATTCAGAAAACGAAGATCATGGCATCTGGTCCCAACACTTCATGAGAAATAGATGGGGAAACAGTGGAAACAGTGTCAGACTTTATTTTGGGGGGCTCCAAAATCACTGCAGATGGTGATTGCAGCCATGAAATTAAAAGACGCTTACTCCTTAGAAGAAAAGTTATGACCAACCTAGATAGTATATTCAAAAGCAGAGACATTACTTTGCCAACAAAGGTCCGTCTAGTCAAGGCTATGTTTTTCCTGTGGTCATGTATGGATATGAGAGTTGGACTGTGAAGAAAGCTGAGTGTGGAAAAATTGATGCTTTTGAACTATGATGTTGGAGCAGACTCTTGAGAGTCCCTTGGACTGCAAGGAGATCCAACAAGTCCATTCTACAGGAGATCAGCCCTGGGATTTCTTTGGAAGGAATGATGCTAAAGCTAAAGCTCCAGTACTTTGGCCACCTCATGCGAAGAGTTGACTCATTGGAAAAGACTCTGATGCTGGGAGGGATTGGGGGCAGGAGGAGAAGGGGACGACAGAGGATGAGATGGCTGGATGGCAATATGCAGAGTACATCATGAGAAACGCTGGGCTGGAAGAAGCACAAGCTGGAATCAAGATTGCCGGGAGAAATATCAATAACCTCAGATATGCAGATGACACCACCCTATGGCAGAAAGTGAAGAGGAGCTAAAAAGCCTCTTGATGAAAGTGAAAGAGAAGAGTGAAAAAGTTGGCTTAAAGCTCAACATTCAGAAAACGAAGATCATGGCATCTGGTCCCAACACTTCATGAGAAATAGATGGGGAAACAGTGGAAACAGTGTCAGACTTTATTTTGGGGGGCTCCAAAATCACTGCAGATGGTGATTGCAGCCATGAAATTAAAAGACGCTTACTCCTTAGAAGAAAAGTTATGACCAACCTAGATAGTATATTCAAAAGCAGAGACATTACTTTGCCAACAAAGGTCCGTCTAGTCAAGGCTATGGTTTTTCCTGTGGTCATGTATGGATATGAGAGTTGGACTGTGAAGAAAGCTGAGTGTGGAAAAATTGATGCTTTTGAACTATGATGTTGGAGCAGACTCTTGAGAGTCCCTTGGACTGCAAGGAGATCCAACAAGTCCATTCTACAGGAGATCAGCCCTGGGATTTCTTTGGAAGGAATGATGCTAAAGCTAAAGCTCCAGTACTTTGGCCACCTCATGCGAAGAGTTGACTCATTGGAAAAGACTCTGATGCTGGGAGGGATTGGGGGCAGGAGGAGAAGGGGACGACAGAGGATGAGATGGCTGGATGGCATCACGGACTCGATGGGCTTGAGTCTGAGTGAACTCTGGGAGTTGGTGATGGACAGGGAGGCCTGGCGTGCTGTGATTCATGAGGTCACAAAGAGTTGGACATGACTGAGCGACTGAACTGAACTGAGTGACTGAGCATATATCTACTTTATAAGTATTTCCTAAAGCATCAGTCAGTCAGTTCAGTCACTCAGTTTTAACCGACTGTTTGGGACTCCATGGACTGCAGCACACCAGGCTTCAGTGTCTATCATCAACTCTTGGAACTTGCTCAAACTCATGTCCATCGAGTCAAGGATGCCATCCAACCATCTTGTCTTCTGTTGTCCCCTTCTCCTCCTGCCCTGTGGGATAGGGAGGGAAGTAGAAGGGGGGTTCAGGATGGGGAAAACATGTACATCCATGGCTAATCCATGCCAATATATGGCAAAAACCACTACAATATTGTAAAGTAATTAGCCTCCAATTAAAATAAATAAATAAAAAGAAAAAAAAAAAACTTTCCCAGCATCAGGGTCTTTTCCAATGAGTCAGTTCTTTACATCATGTGGCCAAAGTATTGGAACTTTAGCTTCATCATCAGTCTTTCCAGTGAGTAATCCAGACTGATTTCCTTTATGATTGACTGGTTTGATCTTGCAGTCCAAGGGAGTCTCAAGAGTCTTCAACACCACAGTTCAAAAGCAACAATTCTTCGATGCTTGACTTTATTTATGGTTCAACTCTCACATCCATACATGACTACTGGAAAAACCATAGCTCTGACTAGCCAGACCTCTGTCAGTAAAGTAATATCTCAGCTTTTTAATATACTGTCTAAGTTGGTCATATCTTTTCTTCCAAGGAGGAATGTTTTTAATTTTTTGGCTACAGTCACTATCTGCAGTGATTTTGGAGCCCAAGAAAATAAAGTCTGTTACTATTTCCATAGTTTCCCCATCTATTTGTCATGAAGTGATGGGACCAGAAGCCATGATCTTCATTTTTTGAATGTTGAGTTTAAAGTCAGGTGTTTCATTCTCCTGTTTCACTTTCATCAAGAAGCTCTTTAGTTCCTCTTCACTTTTTGCCATAAAAGTGTTGTCATTTGCATATCTGAGGCTTTTGATATTTTGCCCAGCAATCTTGATTCCAGCTTGTGCTTCATCCAGCCTGGCATTTCACATATATTCTGCATAGAAGTTAAATGAGCAGGATGACAATATACAGCCTTGACATACTCCATTCCCAATTCGGAACCAATCATTTATTTCATGTCCAGTTCTAACTTCTGCTTCTTGACCACCAAAGATTTCTCAGGAGGCAAGGATGGTGGTCTGGTATTCCCATCTCTTTCAGAATTTTCCACAGTTTATTGTGATCCACACAGTAAAAAGCTCTGGCATAGTCAATAAAGCAGAAATAGATGCTTTTCTAGAAATCTCTTGCTTTTCCTTTTATCCAATCAATGTTGCAAATTTGATCTCTGATTCCTCTGCCTTTTTTTAAATCCAGCTTGAACATTGCAAGTTCTCAGTTCTTGTACTGTTGAAGCCTTGCTTGGAGAATTTTGAGCATTACTTTGCTAGTATGTGAGATGAGTACAATTGTGTGGTAGTTTGAACATTCTTTGGCATTGTCTTTCTTTGGGATTGAAAAGAAAATTGACCTTTTCCAGTCCTGTGTCCACTGCTGAGTTTTCCAAATTTGCTGGCATATTGAGTGCAGCACTTTCACAGCGTCATCTTTTAGGATTTGAAATAGCTCAGCTGGAATTCCAGCACCTCTACTAGCTTTATTTGTAGTTATGCTTCCTATGGCCCACTTGATTTCTTAAAGCATAACATGATGTAAAACAAAATTAATTGAAGTGGTTGAAAAATATCTTCCCTTTTTTTTTTTTTTTTACAAAAGTGTCAATGTTAATGGAAATTATAATTGAGTGCAGTAGCTAGGCCAGTTCAACTTGTTTTTTTTTTTTTTAACTAGAATTGCTGTTAGACTAAAATTCTGTTCAGAAGCATTCTCACTGTAGGTCTTTTTAAGGACAACTTGCAAGTGATGCCAAATTAAGAAGTGCAGGCTCATGTTCTAGGACCTTCTGGATACCATAGCCTGTAAAAGAGGCTTCAGTAAAATGCCTGATTCTTGTTAATGTTGTTTGGACTGTATAAAGTTTGTCTGGCCAGCTTAATATTATCTATCCAAAAGAGACTAGAAAGGTGGAGTTGTTATTTAAATAAGCATCAAAAGTACCCTCTGCTTAGTTATTCAGAGCCAAAAAAAATAGCATAAAAATTCTAACGTAGTAAAAAATGTACATTTCCTCAAATAGCATTAGGCAACCCAAAAGCTTTAAACAAACAACTGGCACATTTATTTTGACATGAAAAATGAACCTCAACAAGGATAATGGGAAACACATACCAGTGATTATAATTGTCTTCTCATCATGAATCATAGCCTTGGCCTGGAGACCTCCTTTCCTCTGTGCTGAAGTACCAGCAGTTAGAAAAGCCAATATCTTGGGGCTTTCAGCTGTGTTCGGTCTTAGCCATGGCCCTGTGTAGGCAAAAATGTGTCAGAGTAGTTGGCAATATAATGACCCTGAACTGTTATGTCTGTTGGCAAAATGCAGGCTGGCATAAGGTTGCTCCATATGTGCTTCCAACTAAACGCTGATTTTCCAGATTTATCAAGCAGCCACATACAGATTTGAGGGCCTATCCATGAGCCTTAGTAGCACTGCACATTTATAATGGTGGTAAAGGAATGGTAAGATAATTTTTCCCCCACATTTGAACTTAAGATTAATTTCTAGATCATTTGAATGTCTTATTTTGAAATCCAGTCAAAATCATTTCTAATTTATAGTGAATGAGTTTTAGGTTAGCTATCAGGCTTAGTTCATTTGGTAAAGAATCCACCTGCAATGCAGGATACCCCAGTTAAGTCCTGTGTGGGGAAGATCCACTGAAGAAGGGATAGGCTATCCACTCCAGTATTCCATGGCTTGCCTTATGGCCCAGCTGATAAAGAATCCACCTGCAATGCTGGAGACCTGGCTTCAATCCCTGGGTTGGGAAAATCCCCTGTAGAAGGGAAAGGGTCCCCACTCCAGTATTCTGACCTGGAGAATTCCATGGACTGTATAGTCCATGGGATCGCAAAGAGTTGGACATGACTGAGTGACCTTCACTTTAAGTCTGGAGAAGCATTTGACACTTTTGGATGAGAAAACTGAAATCTAGAGAAATAATATATAATGTCCATAAAACAGAAAACTTAAAATCCATGCTCTTCAAATCCTGGATTATGAACTCTTCCAGTGGTACAAAGATCACTTTTACATTGCTGGAAGTTGAACTAGTCCTTTGTTCATTTATGCAGCAAATATTTATGAAGACTAGTCATATATTGTTTGTTGTTGTTTAGTCACTTAGTCATGTGACTACCCACTCTTTTGTGAGTAGCTGAACTGCAGCCTGCAGGCTCTTCTGTCCATGGATTCTCCAGGCAGGAATACTGGAGTGGGTTGCCATTTCTTTCTCCAGAAGATCTTCCTGACCAGGTATAGGACCCTCTCTCCTGCAAGTCACCTGCATTGCAGGTGAATTCTTTACTGCTGAATCACTGAGAAAGCCCTAATCACTGGGTTCACTTGGTGGCTCAATGGTAAAGAATCCACCTGCCAATTCAAGACACTTGGGTGTAATCCCCCCATATTTGTCAAAACCAATGTTAGGCATCTTTTCCCTTACATTCTCTGTTAAAAGTTTTACAGCTTTAGGTCTTAAATTTAAGTCTTAACTCCATATCAAATTGATTGATTTGACAGCAGAATTCTTCTGCATGTAGATATCTAGTTTTCCCATCACCAGTTACTGAAAAATTTATCCTTTCCCCATTGAGTATTCTTGGCTATGTTATCAAATATTAGTTAACTGTATATGCATGTTTTTATTTTTGGGTTCTCAATTCTGTTCTGTTAGTATGTATTTATTTTCTTTTTTTTTTTTTTATTTTTGCAAGTACCAAGCTGTTTTGATTACTATAACCTTATAACATAATTTGAAATCAGAAATTATGCCTCCAGTTTTGTCCTTCTTTATCAAGATTTCTTTGGGTATTCAGGATCTTTTGTGATTCCATGTGAATTTTAGGATTTTTTCTTCTATTTCTGTGTAAAATGCATTTGGAATTTTGATAAATATACACTGCATATATAAAAGGCTTTGGGTAGTATGAGCATTTTTAAAATAATTATTCTGATCTATAAACATTAGGTATCATCCCACCTATTTATGTTTTCAACTTCTTTGATCAGTGCCTATAGTTTTCGTTGTATTGTTCACTTCCTTGGTTAAATTTGTTCTAAGAATTTTATTGTTTTTACTGCTATTTTAAATGGGATTGCTTTTTTATTTATCTTCTAGCTGTTTTATTATTAGTGTATAGAAATGCAACTAACTTTTGTATTTTGCAGTTTTACTGAATTCTTTTATTAACAATTTTCTGATAGAGCTTTCTAAATGTCAGTTGCAAACAGAGACAATTTTAGTTCTTTCTTTCTGATTTGTAGACCTATTGTTATTTTTCTTGCCTAATTGCTTTTGCTAAGACTTCCATTTCTTAGAGTCAGCAGGACTGTTTGTGGACAAGAAAAGGTCTGGAGGTGAGACTAGGGCCCTTTCAGGATATCCTGGGGCACAAATAAGAGTATCTCCTGACTAATCTCTCTTCTAGCAGCATGGTTTGCTGACTGCAGCTGGGGCAAGGTGGAGACCAATTACAGGACTGTTTCAGTCTACAATCTGATGGAATTTTGGCAGATTTATCTCTATACCATAGAAATTGAGAGACACTGGAGCTAGTTTATGAGCTATTTCAGGATCCATAGCTGGGATCAAGTTCTATACACTCAGAGCTCAGCACACAGATGGTCCTGGTTTCTCTTGAGTGTCTTGACCTATGGTTCTAGTGACAGAAGCAAATCCACATGTGGCCACAGCTCTTTCCTCGGGTGTACAGAATTGTTTCCTGGTCTATAGCCTGGAAGATGGTCAGTGAGTTAGCTGATGTAGTGCAAGCCTGTCTGTGCCAAACGGCTTTTCTCAGACTTGGGCTACACTGGAGATTTACCATCTCTTACCTGGCTCCTCCAAGCTCCAACAAAGCCACTTTTGTCTGTGGAAGATTGCCATATTACTGTTCTTGGGCAATATTCATTTATCTTTCTTCATTCTCTTGAATCAACCCCAGTCAGAGTTCTTCTACCTCCCATCTACAGATACTCTTACCAGACTCATCAGCGACCTCAGTGATATAAAAATCAGCCACTAGTTGATCATTTTCTTTTCACTGAAACTTGCCTTTGGGATGTCGCTTTTAAAAAACATTTTCTAAACTTCTAGTATTCCCTTTGTTTCTTGTACTAATTCTTCCTGATTTTCACTTCCAAATTTGAAGTATATTGCACTCAATCTATACCTTAAACAGCTTTTCTTATTTATACAAATCTCTTGTCTTTGCCCTTTGTATACAATAAAACACAAATTTACATCTTCAGTTCTGTATTTTTCTTCAGAACTTTAGATTTGTACATATAATTATTATGCAACATCTTTATTTTGACAACTAAAAAGCAAAAACAAAGAATAAAAACCACAAGAAACTCTTAAACTTAATAACCTCAAAAATCATATACCTAATAAACTGTGGAAAATTCTGAAAGAGATGGGAATACCAGACCACCTGACCTGCCTCTTGAGAAATCTGTACGCAGGTCAGGAAGCAACAGTTAGAACTGGACATGGAACAACAGACTGGCTTCAAATAGGAAAAGGAGTACATCAAGGCTGTATATTGTCACCCTGCTTATTTAACTTATATGCACAGTACATCATGAGAAATGCTGGACTGGAAGAAACAGAAGCTGGAATCAAGATTGCCAAGAGAAATATCAATAACCTCAGATATGCAGATGACACCACCCTTATGGCAGAAAGTGAAGAGGAGCTAAAAAGCCTCTTGATGAAAGTGAAAAAGGAGAATGAAAAAGTTGGCTTAAAGCTCAACATTCAGAAAACGAAGATCATGGCATCTGGTCCCAACACTTCATGGGAAATAGATGGGAAAACAGTGGAAACAGTGTCAGACTTTATTTTTGGGGGCCCCAAAGGTGACTGCAGCCATGAAATTAAAAGACGCTTACTCCTTGCAAGAAAAGTTATGACCAACCTAGATAGTATATGCAAAAGGAGAGACATTACTTTGCTGACTAAGGTCTGTCTAGTCAAGGCTATGATTTTTCCTGTGGTCATGTATGGATGTGAGAATTGGACTGTGAAGAAGGCTGAGCACCGAAGAATTGACTTCAAATAGGAAAAGGAGTACATCAAGGCTGTATATTGTCACCCTGCTTATTTAACTTATATGCACAGTACATCATGAGAAATGCTGGACTGGAAGAAACAGAAGCTGGAATCAAGATTGCCAAGAGAAATATCAATAACCTCAGATATGCAGATGAGGCCACCCTTATGGCAGAAAGTGAAGAGGAGCTAAAAAGCCTCTTGATGAAAGTGAAAAAGGAGAATGAAAAAGTTGGCTTAAAGCTCAACATTCAGAAAACGAAGATCATGGCATCTGGTCCCAACACTTCATGGGAAATAGATGGGAAAACAGTGGAAACAGTGTCAGACTTTATTTTTGGGGGCCCCAAAGGTGACTGCAGCCATGAAATTAAAAGACGCTTACTCCTTGCAAGAAAAGTTATGACCAACCTAGATAGTATATGCAAAAGGAGAGACATTACTTTGCTGACTAAGGTCTGTCTAGTCAAGGCTATGATTTTTCCTGTGGTCATGTATGGATGTGAGAATTGGACTGTGGAGAAGGCTGAGCACCGAAGAATTGGTGCTTTTGAACTGTCATGTTGGAGAAAACTCTTGAGAGTCCCTTGGACTGCAAGGAGATCCAACCAGTCCATTCTGAAGGAGATCAGCTCTGGGATTTCTTTGGAGGGAATGATGCTGAAGCTGAAACTCCAGTACTTTGGCCACCTCATGCAAAGAGTTGACTCATTGGAAAAACCTCTGATGCTGGGAGGGATTGGGGGCAGGAGGAGAAGGAAACAACCGAGGATGAGATGGCTGGATGGCATCACTGACTCGATGGACGCAAGTCTGAGTGAACTCCAGGAGCTGGTGATGGACAGGGAGGCCTGGCATGCTGCAATTCATGGGGTTGCAAAGAGGCAGACATGACTGAGCGACTGAACAGAACTGAACTGAACTGAAGGGAAACATAAGGGAAATGGTAGGCACTGAGAGAAGGGATCAGGAGGCAGACAGACTGAATCTACAGCATGGACAACTACCCAATCTGATCACACAGACCACAGACTTTTCTAACTCAGTGAAATTAAACCATGCCATGTGGAGTGACTCAAGACGGAGAGATCATGGTGGAGAGGTCTGATAGAATGTTGTCTACTGGACAAAGGAATGGCAAACCACTTAAGTATTCTTGCCTGAGAGCCCCATGAACAGTGTGAAAAGACAAAATGATAGGATACTGAAAGATGAACTCTCCAGGTCAGTAGGTGCCCAATATGTTACTGGAGATCAGTGGAGAAATAACTCCAGAAAGAATGAAGGAATGGAGCCAAAGCAAAAACAACTCCCAGTTGTGAATGAGACTGGTGATAGAAGCAAGATTCAATGCTTAAAGAGTAATATGGCATAGGAACTTGAATTTTAGGTCCATGAATCTAGGCAAATTGGAAGTGGTCAAACAGGAGATGACAAGAGTGAACATCAACATTCTAGGAATCAGTGAACTAAGATGGACTGGAATGGGTGAATTTAACTCAGATGACCATTATATCTACTACTGTGGGCAGAAATCCCTTAGAAGAAATGGAGTAGCCATCATAGTCAGCAAAAGAGTCTGAAATGCAGTACTTGCATGCAATCTCAAAAATGAAAGAATGATCTCTGTTCGTTTCCAAGGCAAACCATTCAATATCAGAGTAATCCAAGTCTATGCCCCAATGAGTAATGCCAAAGAAGCTTAAATTGAACAGTTCTGTGAAGACCTACAAGACCTTCTAGAACTAAAACCCCCAAAAGATGTCCTTTTCATTATAGAGAACTGGAATGAAAAAGCAGGAAGTCAAGAAACATCTGGCTGCTATTGCTGCTGCTAAGTCGCTTCAGTCATGTCCGACTCTGTGCAAAACCATAGATCGCAGCCCACCAGGCTCCTCTGTCCCTGGGATTCTCCAGGCAAGAATACTGGAGTGGATTGCCATTTCCTTCTTCAAGCATGAAAGTAAAAAGTGAAAGTGAAGTCACTCAGTCGTGCCCGACCCTCAGTGATCCCATGACTGCAGCCTACCAGGCTCCTCCATCCATGGGATTTTCCAGGCAAGAGTGGGTTGCCATTGCCTTCTCCAAGAAACACCTGGAGTAACAGGCAAATTTGGCCTTGGAGTACAGAATGAAGCAGGGCAAAGGCTAACAGAATTTTCCCAAGAGAATGCACTGGTCATAGCAAACATCTTCTTCCAACAACTCAAGAGAAGTTTCTACACATGGACATCACCAGATGGTCAACACTGAAATCAAATTGATTATATTCTTTGCAGCCAAAGATGGAGAAGCTCTATACAATCAGCAAAAACAAGATTGAGAGCTGACTTCAGCCCACATCATGAACTCCTTATCACCATATTCAGACTTAAATTGAAAAAAGTACAGAAAATCACTAGACCGTTCAGGTATGACCTAAATCAAATCCCTTATGACAATACAGTGGAAGTGAGAAATAGATTCAGGGATTAGATCTGATAGAGCGCCTGATGAACTATTGATGGAGGTTCATGACATTGTACAGGAGACAGGAATCAAGAACATCCCCAAGAAAAAAAAAAAGCAAAAAAGCAAAATAGCTGCCTTAGGAGGCCTTATAAATAGCTGTGAAAAGACAGGAAGTGAAATGCAAAGGAGAAAAGGAAAGATATACCCATTTGAATGCAGAGTTCCAAAGAATAGCAAAGAGAGAGAATAAAGCCTTCCTTAGCAATCAATGCAAAGAAATAGAGGAAAACAACAGCATGAGGAAGACTAGAGATCTCTTCAAGAAAATTAGAGACACCAAGGGAATATTTCAGGCAAAAATGGGCTCAATAAATGACAGAAATTGTATGGACTTAACAGAAGCAGAAGATATTAAGAAGAGGTGGTGAGAATACACAGAACTGTACAAAAATGATCTTCATGACCCAGATAATCATGATGGTGTGATCACTCGCCTAGAGCTAGATATCCTAGAAGGTGAAGTCAAGTGGGCCTTAGGAAGCATCACTATGAACAAGCTAGTGGAGATGATGGAATTCCAGTTGAGCATTTCAAATCCTGGAAAATGATGCTGTGAAAGTTCTGCACTCAATATGCCAGCCAATTTGGAAAACTCAGCAGTGGCCATGGAACTGGAAAAGGTCAGTTTTCATTACAATCCCAAGAATGGCAATGACAAAGAATGCTCAAACTACAGCACAATGCACTCATCTCACATTCTATTAAAGTAATGCTTAAAATTCTTCAAGCCACGCTTCAGCAATATGTGAACCATGAACTTCCAGATGTTCAAGCTGGTTTTAGAAAAGGCAGAGGAATCAGAGATCAAATTTGCCAACATCTGCCAGATCATCAAAAAAGCAAGAGAGTTCCAGAAAAAAATATCTATTTATGCTTTATTGACTATGTCAAAGACTTTGACTATGTGGATCACGATAAACTGTGGAAAATTCTGAAAGAGATGGGCTTGCCAGATCTCCTGACCTGCTTCTTGAAAAATCTGTATGCAAGTCAGGAAGCAACAGTTAGAACTGGACATGTAACAACACACTGGTTCCAAATAGGAAAAGGAGTATGTCAAGGCTGTGTATTGTCACCCTGCTTATTTAATTTATAAGCATAGTACATCATGAGAAATGCTGGGCTGGAGGAAGCCCAAGCTGGAATCAAGATTTCCAGGAGAAATATCAATAACCTCAGATATGCAGATGACATCACTCTTATTGCAGAAAGTGAAGAAGAACTAAAGAGCCTCTTGATGAAAGTGAAAGGGGAGAGTGAAAAAGTTGGCTTAAAGCTCAACATTCAGAAAACGAAGATCATGGCATCTGGTCCCATTACTTCATGGCAGATAGATGGGGAAAGAGTTGAAATAGTGGCTGCCTTTATTTTCTGGGCTCCAAAAACACTGCAGATGGCAAGTGCAGCGATGAAGCTAAAAGATCCTTGCTCCTTGGAAAGAAAGTTATGACCCACCTAAAGAGCATATTAAAAAATAGAGACATTCCTTTGCCAACAAAGGTCCATCTAGTGAAGGCTATGGTTTTTCCAGTGATCACTTATGGACGTGGAGTTGGACTACAAAGAAAGCTGAGTGCAGAAGAATTGATGCTTTTTAACTGTGGTGTTGGAGAAGACTCTTGAGAGTTCTTTGGACTGCAAGGAAATCCAACCAATCCATCTTAAAGGAGATCAGTCCTGGGTGTTCATTGGAAGGACTGATGTTGAGGCTGAAACTCCAGTACTTTGGCCACCTGATGTGAAGAGCTGACTCACTGGAAAAGACCCTGATTCGGGGAAAGATTGTGGGCAGAAGGAGAAGGGGACGACAGAGAATGAGATGGTTGGATGGCATCATCGACTCAATGGACATGGATTTGGGTGAACCCTGGGAGTTGGTGATGGACAGGGAGGCCTGGTGTGCTGTGGTTCATGGGGTCGCAAAGAGTTGGACATGATTGAGTGACTGAACTTAACTGAACTGAAGGGAAACAACTTTGTTCATTTTCTTCACTGCATATTCTCAGTGCCCAGAAGAGTGATTGGTACTTGGTAGAGATTTCATAAATTTCTGTTGAAAGAATGAATATACATGGATTTTAAAACCATGAATTTATTAAGACTACTTCCCAAGCTTGTTATATTTAAAACTTTGTATGATTTCTTAGAAATTCTAGTTAAGTGATTATTTAATGCAGTCAGAACTCTGTGTTTATGATTCTGGAATCTTCTAACTTGGGGGAATTGAACAGAGAAGGATATAGTAATGGAACTTGTAATTGATTATATTTTGTAATACTTGATGCTGGTGCTCAGAAGCTCAGTTGTGTCAGCTTTTTGCGACCCCATGGACTGTAGCCCACCAGGCACCTCTTTCCATGGGATTTTCTAGTCAAGAATACTGGAGCAGGTTTTCATTTCCTCCTCCAGGGGATCTTTCCAACCTAGGAATTGAACCTTTGTCTTTTTTCTTTACTACTAGCACCACCACTTAAAAAAATAAGTAAATAAAAAATAATATATATATGTATATATGTATATGTGTATATATAAATATATATGTGTACAACTAGGTAAATGGATTCCTAAACTGAAATTTAGTTCTGATATAATGTATATAGCATTTTAAAATATTTAAGATACTTGTTATTTTACTTTTGTCACTGAACAAATTAAGTAGTTAAAACAGATGTATAATACTTATTTCTACAAATTAATATCAAATTATATGTTTAATATTTCAGACTTTTTGATGAATAACTCAAAGTAATTGAAATATATTTTAAATTCAAACATAACAGACATGTTTAACTCTCATATTTTTACAATATCTTTATTATTACACTTTGGATAGTTGGTTTTATTTAGAAAGTATTATCTAGGCATTCAAAATAGCATCCAGTATTTCAAATGGTCATGCAATGTAATGAAGTTTTCACTCTTAAAGAACATGAGAAGTTACACTTGGAGAAAGAAAAAAGAGTAACTTACCTAATATTACAAAGCAGCCCTGTTGGTAGAAATATAATATTATTTCTCTAAAATACTCTTCCATTTATCACCCATCTGAGATTTACTGTCTGGACTTCTTGACTATGAGATAGATATATCTGTCAGCTGATCTACACCATCTATTTACCTACCTACCTACCAATTTGCTCCCTACCTATCTGTCTGCTTACCTACCAACCTAACTTTTTAACCCTCAATTATTCTGCATATAGATTATGAAAAAAAATTGTTATAATTGCTTGACAGCTGAATCACTCCAGCTTTATGGTAAAGCTAAAGAGTGGTGGCAACAAGGACAGCATTATAATTCCATATATTCCTTAATGTTCCCCCTTTCCTATTAATAGCAACTTAAGCAGTTTTCTTTGTCACCACAGCCCAAATGCTGATTACATGTCAAGTCAGATAATGTATTCCAGGCAATTTAAAGCAGTTCACTCACAACTACTGATCTTTCATGATACACAGGAGATTCAGAAACTAGACTTTGTAGAAGATTTGACATAACTTACAAAGGAATGATGACTCATTAATTTTTACCAGGCTTTTTTACTTTCATTTTTCTTAAAAATAATAATTCTATCAGTCTCTTTTATTAAAAATTTCCATTTTTAAAATTTGATTTAAAATTTAAGCTCATATACCTAGATTCCCTTAAAATAATTTGTGGAAACTCTATTTGGTTTAGAGTTCCTTGTATCAGTTCAGTTCAGTTCAGCTGCTCAGTCATGTCTGACTCTGCGACCCCATGAACTGCAGCACGCCAGGCCTTCCTGTCCATCACCAACTGCCAGAGTCGACTCAAACTCATGTCCATTGAGTTGGTGATGCCATCCAGCCATCTCATCCTCTGTCATCCCCTTCTCCTCCTGCCCTCAATCCCTCCCAGAATCAGAGCCTTTTCCAATGAGTCAACTCTTCACATGAGGTGGCCAAAGTATTAGAATTTGAGCTTTAGCATCAGTCCTTTCAGTGAACACCCAAGAATGATCTCCTTTAGGATGGACTGGTTGGATCTTCTTGGAGCCCAAGGGACTCTCAAGAGTCTTCTCCAACATCACAGTTCAAAAGCAACAATTCTTCGGTGCTCAGCTTTCTTCACAGTCCAACTCTCACATCCATACATGACCACTGGAAAAACCATAGCCTTGACTAGATGGACCTTTGCTGGCAAAGAAATGTCTCTGCTTTTCAATATCCTGTCTGGGTTGGCCATAACTTTCCTTCCAAGGAGTAAGTGTCTTTTAATTTCATGGCTACAGTCACCATCTGCAGTGATTTTGGAGCCTGCAAAAAATAAAGTCTAACACTGTTTCCACTGTTTCCCCATCTATTTCCCATGAAGTGATGGAACCAGGTGCCATGATCCTAGTGTTCTGAATGTTGAGTTTTAAGTCAACTTTTTCACTCTCCTCTTTCACTTTCATCAAGAGGCTTTTTAGTTCCTCTTCAGTTTCTGTCATAAGGGTGGCATTATCTGCATATCTGAGGTTATTGATATTTCTCCTGGCAATCTTGATTCTAGCTTGTGCTTCTTCCAGCCCAGCATTTCTCATGATGTACTCTGCATATAAGTTAAATAAGCAGTATGACAATATACAGCCTTGACATGACCTATTTGAATCAGAGTTCCAAGGAATAGCAAGGAGAGATAAGAAAGCCTTCCTCAGCCATCAATGCAAAGAAGTAGAGGAAAACAACAGAAAGGGAAAGACTAGAGATCTCTTCAAGTAAATTAGAGATACCAAGGGAATATATCATGCAAAGATGAACTTGATAAAGGACAGAAATTGTATGGACCTAAAAGAAGCAGAATATATTAAGAGGTGGCAAGAATACACAGAAGAATTATAAAAAAAAAAAAAAGATCTTTACAACCCAGATAATCACGATGGTGTGATCACTCACCTAGAGCCAGACAACTTGGAATGTGAAGTCAAGTGGGCCTTAGAAAGCATCACTATGAACAAAGCTAGTGGAAGTGATGGAATTCCAGTTGATCTATTTCAAATCCTGAAAGATGATGCTGTGAAACTGCTGCACTCAATATGCCAGCCAATTTGGAAAACTCAGCAGTGGCCACAGGACTGGAAAAGGTCAGTTTTCATTCCAATCCCAAGAAGGGCAAT
The DNA here is from genome assembly GCA_006408695.1 of Aepyceros melampus. Lineage (NCBI taxonomy): Eukaryota > Metazoa > Chordata > Mammalia > Artiodactyla > Bovidae > Aepyceros > Aepyceros melampus. Next base: position 41,610 of record SJXQ01004695.1, read on the forward strand.
GGCAAAGAATGCTCAAACTACCACACAATTGCACTCATCTCACATGCTAGTAAAGTAATCCTCAAAATATCTCAATCCAGGCATCAGCAATATGTGAATCATGAACTTCCAGATGTTCAAGCTGGTTTTAGAAAAAGCAGAAGAACCAGAGATCAAATTGCCAACATCTGCTGGATCATGGAAAAAGCAAGAGAGTTCCAGAAAAACATCTATTTTTGCTTTATTGACTATGCCAAAGCCTTTGACTGTGTGGATCACAGTAAACTGTGGATGATTCTGAAAGAGATGGGAATACCAGACCCCCTGACCTTCCTCTTGAGAAAGCTATATGTAGGTCAGGAAGCAACAGTTTGAATGGGACATGGAACAACAGACTGGTTCCAAATAGGAAAAGGAGTATTTTTCCTAGTATAGAATAAGATATATTAATTATTTGGCCCAATTTAAGTTAGAGGGTCTGTGAAGTAATACTTAGCTAGCTGTGTATCACTAACAATAATTAATTTGAGGGTATCTTACACGATAATTAATGATAATTAATTTGAAGTTATATCTTTAAATATAACCAGCTCAGTTCAGTTCAGTCGCTCAGTCGTGTCCGACTCTTTGCAACTCCATGAATCGCAGTACGCCAGGCCTCCCTGTCCATCACCAACTCCCGGAGTTCACTCAGACTCACGTCCATTGAGTCCGTGATGCCATCCAGCCATCTCATCCTCTGTTGTCTCCTTCTAACCAGGGAATATGATAAATTTATATAAAGAAACAAAACAGAATTTTTAAACTCTATATAAGAAATTTACTGGCTGCTATCCTAGTCTGTCTATAAATTCTCTCCTTAATATGCCCATCATACATGATTTGCAGCTTTCCTGTAGCAGATACTGATTTCTGATACTTAAATAAATGAATGTGGTGTGCTAAAAGTAATTTGTGCCTTGTCCTATACTTTGGAAGTCTTTGTAATAAATATTTATTTTTTTAAAAATTTATATAATTTTTACTTTGAAGATAATTTTATATTAAATAAATTGAGTCTTATTAAGAATGTTTTGAAGGAGAACATGCACATCTTTGTGATCTTCATATAATTTATACAATATCATTAGTTTATTCTTTTTATGGGTACAGACTATATATTCCCAAAACCCATTTCTCTGTAGATGGTTCAGTTTTTTCCTCATAATAGAGTAAGTATTTTTAAAGACTATCTAAAATTGTATACTGCCAACTACATTTTATTATTGTTAAGCTGTGGTTTTGAGAATTGCTTCATTTTTACTTCTGTTACTTTGGATATTAACACTAAATTTATTTTTTAATCACAGAAATGCAGATACTCACAAGGACTTCAGGGTTGCACTTTTTTCTCAAACAGATGTTTATTCTAAAATCATCCACTAACACTGAATAAACTTACTGCTTTTTTCTTCTTGTGTTTACACATATTATTGAAGTTGGGATTTTAAATTGGATATCCAAACCATTAAATAAAAACTAGGGTACTACAAAAAGTTTACTTTCATATGCAAAAGGAAATCTTATGAAAATCTCAATGTGTAAAATTTGACATCATGTAAGTGGATAGAAGTTATTTCTCCAAATTTACACTCCCTATGTAGAATTTTCTCATTTTCCTCTGAATTTTTTGTCTCATCATGTTCCATACTACGATTATTAAAACAGAGTAACACGTTCTGCATTGCTAGAAAACGTTATTTATTCTTTCCACTCATATTTGCAGATTTTTTTTTTACTTAAAATTTTTAGGTTGCCTAAAAATATAATCCATATGCTGTTTCAGTTTAGTGGCATTAGAAAACTATGTATAAAGTGGCTGCAAATATGTAACTAAAATTACATTCAAATAGTTACTGTATCTTTCATAAGACACTTATAAATAAAGTACCTCTTCTTAATTCTGTGCACAAATTTTTAAAATGCTTTCATGATACACACATTACTTTGGCCTGATGGAATATTATTAATACTATATACCAATGTCTATTTTTGAGATTAATAATGTTTTCTGTGCTTTTAGTGTCAAAATTGCAGATCTTAAATGTAGAACCAGAATGGTATATCTTTCAAAGACTGCGAAAAATGGAATCTCTTAAAATTATGTGTCCTTAAAGCTCTATGAATCATTCTTGTTTAATAAATAATTCAGTTCTAATTTTATTCACTTCCACAAGAGAATAACCCCAAACCATTAATAGGGCAATTAATTTTTTTTAATGAACTGAGTTCAGCATTTCTATGAAGCAATCCTTTTTCTAGCAAAATTTCAAGGTATACTTAATTAATATTAACTGAATAGATACTTTAATATCATGGGCTACTTCAGAATTGGATTACACTCTTGAAAAGGCAATTTTACGCAGCCAGAGTAGCAAGTAACAGAGATAGCTTCTGTCAAGTTCTAAATTAGTGATTTCTTGATAAAAGAGGAAATAAAAGACATTAAATATTCAAACTTAAAGTAGGAAAACTGAGAAGAAATTGTAAGTGAAGTAAATGTTTTCCCTTTACCAGTTCAATACTGGAAATTCAGTAATCTCTCCTTTTTGTATTAAAGATAACCCAGTTCATCCATCAGCATTCTTTGGTACATGAATTTTTACCTTATCCTTTGTTCTCTCTGATTTTACATCTATCAACCAAAGCTACTGCCCTGAATTCTAGCCGGGTGTCTAGTTTCATTACAACAGAGGAATTCATAGACAATCATGATGAGAAGTGAGTTTAATGGAGGTAGTTGGAATGAGAAAGATATTAACATTGCACAGGGACTGTAAGTGATAACTAGCAAGGACAATTTGTAATCCATATGCTCTATCTAATGGAAAGTGGCAAAGCAATCAATATTTAAAAGTTCTTTTAGGAAGAAGGGACCAGGGTTTCAGTAACGCATTAAGGGCAACACCATGACATTGGGCCAGGAAAAAATGCGTCACAGTAGTACTTCAGCAAGGGTCTGAAGGTCTATAGAGTATAAGCTCATCATCAGTGAAATGATATAAAAGGAACAAACTAGAGTGGAATTTTTCTAGGTTACTGGATTGATGTTCAATGTAGTATTCACATTCCAAAAAATTAATGTTAGATGAGAAAATTAGGCCAGTTGACAGTTAAAATAGACAAACTGAACATGTGAAATATGAACAGGCTTGGTATGAACACAGGTGGCAAGCAATACAATAGATTTGAAAATCAATACAGATGTAAATCCCAAGACAATTTCTACAGAGAACGATTAGATCTGCATTGTCCTATATAATAGGCACTGATTGTCGTTGTTCAGTCACTAAGTCACGTCAAACTCTTTGTGACCTTATGAACTGCAGCACATCAGGCTTCCCTGTCCTTCACTATCTTCCAGAGTTTACTCAAATTCATGTCCACTGAGTCAGTGATACCATCCAGTTATCTCATCCTCTGTCACCTCTTTCTCCTCCTGCCCTCAATGTCTCCCATCATCAGGGCCACTAGTTACATGTTGCTATTTGGGGGCTTCTCAGGTGGCTCAGGGTTAAAGAACTCACCTGCCGATGCAGGAGACATGGATTCAATTCCTTGGAGGGGAAACGGCAACCCATTTCAGTAGTCTTGACTGAAAAATGCTATGGACAGTGGGGTCTGGTGACAGTCCATAGGGTAGCAAAGATTGGACAAGAATGAAGCAATTTAGCCATACATACAACCACACTTGACATTCTTATGTTCCCAGATGTTGCTTTGGCTATCATATTTTTCTGTATGAATATAGACATTTCCATGGCTAAGGAAAGATTTATGAGTACTATTTTAGGTGAAACATGTTAGTAACACAATTTTAGATAATCTGGGGCTGCCAGAGATATTTTTCATGATTAAAAAATAACTCGTACAAGTAGAGATTGCAACTTATTGAGAGCCAAAAAACAAATACAAGCGAAGCAATGAAAAAAATTAGTCAAGATACTACAAATATAGTTGTTCACATTTCCAAGAAAAGATGTTATAAGCGTTTTCCTTTAAACTCACTAAAAAGGACAAAATATAAAAAAAAAGAAATTTCTGTATTGAAAACATGTACTTAAGAGAATCTGAAAATTGAAACCAAACAAGAATTCTGAGTTGATATATCCAAATTAGAAATAAAATAGACTTTAATGCTGTTTAGAACTTCATAACTTAACATTTTACTCTTTTTTTAGGATATAGAAGCTTAGAGTAGTTGTTTCCAGGTAACAACTAGAAAATAACTGACAAAATAAAACATTATATAAATATTCTAAAACAAATTCTTTATATAAAAAGATGTTTGAAGGAAACAAATTTCAATTAGAATAAGCCCTTCCTAGGTGAGTCTGATTGATAACTACTAGATACATTTGCTGAGTTGTGGGATAAGTGACTAGAAGATTGAATCTGGCATAGAAAAGGGGACTCTTGAGTGTGAAGAGAGTTCAGGAGAGTGTTTTTTAAAGCATTTGGATTGACAGGACAGGTTGGAGTTTTGTCTGTCCAAAAGGGAGATTATTTATCTTCCTACTAGGACTTCCCATTTGACTTTTGCTATATTCAGCTGTGGACTTCCCTTGTGGCTCAGCTGGTAAAGAACCACCTGCAATGCGGGAGACCTGGGTTTGATTACTCGGCTGAGAAGATCCCTTGGAGAAGGAAAAGGCTACCAACTCCAGTATTCTGGCCTAGAGAATTCCATGGACTGTATAGTCCATGAGGTCGCAAAGAGTCAGAGAGACTGGGGCCCGTTCTGTTCTGCAAAGAAGGTAAGGAGAGACAAAATTTAAAAAGTAGGATCAGTTAATTTACTTGAAAAGGTAATGCCAGTTTCAGCCAAAGGAAATAAAAATCTGAACAGACAAATACATATTAAATATTTTTGCATGTTAATCAGAGATTCTTTCTTTTGTTAAAAAAGAAAAAAGGAAGAAATATAGGGCCCAAAATGTTGCAAGTGAATTCTAACAAATAATCCAGAAACAATTAGTTATGATAACAAATTTATGTTATATAGTATATTTATATTAATTAGTATAATAGTAAAATTGTTCAAATTTTATTCTGGAAAAATCTTATAACTTTATAACAAAAAATAAGAAATTTAAAATTATATATGTTATAATTTCCTTCCCTAAATAGACATTTCAATAATTTTAACATAACAATAATATTAAAAATTATCTTATATAAATGTGATACATTTTAAGCTATTACTGCATTGTTTTTTCATCAATCCAAAATTTCTATTTTTTCTTAGAATTTTATTTGCACATATAATTTGTATAAAAGAAAGATATTGATTTTTATTTATCTTTCATTATCATAAGTTTTTATTCATTTGTTTGACTTGTATTCCAGGTATACAAAAGAATAATTTATAAATATTGAAAATCTTTTCTTTCTAAAGTTTTTCTTTTAAAATATTATTTACTTATCCACCTGCATTTGCTACACTGACACATAATTAAATTATGGTTATCTGTGTATTATTTTAATTTTGATAATATTTCTATTTTACTAGTAATAATTGCAAGTATTTGTTGTTTTCAGATAATTTTTCTGTTAATGCAGCAGTCTATTAATTTTTTTAGACTATAAAATTAGGCATGTTTATTAGTTCAGTCATTTTCAGTATCTCATCTAATGATTTTATGTAACTGTTTTTTGAGCCTATAATCTAATGATTTTTACTATTGGTTTTCCAAAATACATTACTAATTAATCATCTATGGAAATGGCTTATGTATTGAACTGTGTATAAGGATAAATTATATTTAGCATTTGCACAGTTTTGTATGATGCCGTAACAAAATATCACAAATGTAGTGACTTAAATAACATAAATTTATTATCTTAGAGTTCTATAGGTTAAAAAAACTGACATAGCTCTCAGCGGACTGAAATTCAAGATTTTGGCAATCCCTCAGGTTTCTTCTAGGGAAGAATGTGTTTTCTTGCCTTTTTCATCATTATTAGATTTTTCTTTGACTCCATATATATATATGTTTTTAAAATGTTGCCTTTCCATATCATTTGTTTGTTTGTATTTCTGTATTTATCTTTCCTGGACCCACATATTCAAATGCTTTCACATGTATATTCTCAAATTTAACATGCCTAAAACTGAACTCTGATTTTCACGACTTTCAAATCATAGTGTAGATATTATCCATCATCTTTACCCAGAATTCTGTGATTGTCACAGCTTTACCCACCTGAAAGTGAGTGTGAAATTAAAACTTTCAAAAGAAAGCTTAGTCTTCTCCTGGCATGAAATACAAAACTACACAGTTAAGCAGAAAGTGAATAATCTACATATTCACTCCACAAAGATGTTATCTCCCTGTTCTGTACCTGGCTTGGCACTGTTATAAAGAAATGGCAAGGTTTGGTTTCAGTCTTGTGCCATCAAAGAGTTTACTGTCTACTAGGGGAGACATGCGCCGAGACTGATGGTGACACCATGTAGCAAATGCCATGAGAGAGACTCGTAGGAAACGGTTGCAGTTAAAGCATAAAGCAAGAGTGAGATAGCAGTGTCAGGAAAAGGAAATCTTACATTGACTCAGTAAAAACACACTGTGCTTTTCTTTAGGCATACAAAAAATTATTTAACACAATCTTAAATGATAAATCATAGTTAGGGATTAAAAACACAGCTATAAAAGCAGATGTCTTTGTTTTAAATCTCAATTTAAACTACCAATTTAACTAGTTTTGTGAGCATGGATAGGTTAATTAACTTCTTTATGTCTCAGCTTCTACATCAGAAAAATGGAAACCAATACAATATTGTAAAGTAAAAAAAAAAAAAATAAAATAAATAGGATCTCATTGGGTTAATAGAATAGTACCTAGAAAATAGTAACTTCTATTGAAGTGATCACTGTTGTTCTTAAATAAGTAACTTAAATATTTAAACAAGAAAAAGAATAAAAAGTGGAGCTGACCTTGAATTTAAAATATTAAGGGATTCAGAATTCCTCTAAACGGTCTTCTATTATCATAGTATGCTTCTAACCTCAAAACTACCATTATATGTTTGGAATGGTGTCTAAATTGTTATTGTTTAGTTGCTAAATTGTGTCTGACTCTTTTGTGACCCCATGGACTGTAGATCTCCAGGCTACTCTGACCACGGCTTTTAAATAGTTGTGTATAAAAACATTCATGCAAAGAGAAAAAAGGAAGTACATGGCATCACAATATTACTTTCTTGAAATTCTGTAGAAGGAGGAATTCAGTAGAAGCATAAACTCTATTAGTTAATAGTAAACTGTATTCTTTTACTTAACTGGCATTATTTTGGAATTTCTCTTTACTTCCCTGCCAGTCAATAACGTCATTTCAGTTCAATCACTCATTTGTGTACCACTCTTTGTGACCCCCTGGATTCAGTAATGTAAATGGATTTTACTTAATTTTATAGGGTGGTTTATGATATACTGATGTCCATATGTCTCACTTCAAATTTTGGTAACAATTTCAAGTTTTATATTTTTCAACAGTCTAGGGCAGTAGATTAATACTTCTATGATACAAATTTCTGAAATTTCTCTAAGCAGACCTGTCCCCTTTTGTCCAGTTGTCTGATTATATACCATATGACTCTAGTGCATTGTATTGAGTTGGGGCTGACTTCCCATGTGGGAGCTCTTGGCTCCCACTGATTCACATCCACAGGCTGCAATCTGCCCTGCGAGGAGTCTGACAAATGGTATATTACTGGTCAAAAAGGGTCCTAGCAAGGTAGTGTGAGTGCTTTAGTACAAATCTGTCACTATTACTGGAGGAGAAAAAGATCATCACCATGACTGCTGCTGGTGTGTGAGTGCTCTCCTCTTTATTTATGAAAGGCAGCACACTTGAGCCCACCTCCAACGATTAAGTTTCTTTGTGACCTCTTGTTCTTGATCTGGAATCAAAAATGGCTGGTTTCATTTGAAATCACTGACTAAAGAGCATAATAAACTTTATGTCCTTACTATTCTACAACAGGTAGAGAGAACTTTAGTCTGAACAGTCCTCTGTTTAAATTTCAACCTGGAGGGAGTGGCAGATGCTGGAACTACAATGGAGAGAATTTCCTTTAGTGTTTGTTTTTGTTTTTCTTTTTTAAACTTTTGTGAATGTCAGCTGTTGTAAAGAATATTAAACCATGTGTAGACCAACTTCCAATTATCCTAGACATCTGAAATATCGCTCCTGAGAAGGATATATGCAAATATATATGTAATACATACAAATATCCTGTATTGGGATATTTGGAAATCTCCATATTCTTTCTGGATTATTTTTGTTTCATTCAAAATAATAATGATATACATACATACAGACATATACACAGACCTGTAGTACATAGAATAAATATAATTTTTGTGGGGAACAGATATGGTAGAAATTGTCTTTGTTTAGCTATTTGTAATAGAAACCAACCTTGTATTTAGATACTAACATGTTTGTATATATAATTTTTTTAATCTGAAAAGTAGAGTCTAACATTAAGCAGACAATTTACAGAAGTAATCTACTGCATTATAAGTTTCACTAGTTAATACTCCTTTTTAAAAAGGAAGTCACATTGTAAAATTTTATTAAATTTCATTTATTTTACAGTTAGCAATAGTATGTTTTAGTGTAATGGCTATGTATATTAACACCTCACCTGAAGGACAGTAATTTCATGAACATTTACTGCTGAGCAGACAGAGGCTTGTGAATACATCTTTAACATGTTAGCTGAACAGTATTAACTGCATTATTATTTTACACTACACTTTTATATTAGCATTCTTTACAAATGGATACTACCCTCTCTTTACGTTCCTTAGGGATCCTATTAGAAATATTTTCAGTGCAAAAACAGAAAACAAAAAAGTTTTCATTTGTGGTGATACAAGTGAATTGTCTGGTATCTTGAACTTTAAGGATTTGTTATGATGCCAGAATGTTCAGTTAAAGAAATTCTTGCTTTACACTCTGGCCACTGTGAGAAGAGTGTTCAGCTAAATTAGATCATTACCGAAAACACAGTGGATCTGGTATTGAATAACTGGCTTCAACAACCATAACCAATGAATTGCCAAACAGCTGACTTTTTAACTAACGGGGTCATGTATGCAATTCATTTAACTCTCTGAGACTTAGTGCCTGTATCTGTTAGAGGGAAACACACACTTATAGTGATTAGAACTGTATCTTGCATATAATAAATACTATAAGAAAGTTAGTTATTAATCTTCTGAAGTAATAACTTTGATGCTTAACAATCAATATCTGTCAACATAAAGATCAAATTCTTAGGGAAAAAATCCTGTATTATTTATTTTTATCTTTGCTGAATGTGACACAGTGCCTAGCACATAGTTATTACTTAATAATATTTTTGAATCAGTTAAACCTTATTAAAATCTTACTTTCAATGTGGCTATAAATATGTAGAATTGGAATCCCCCAATTTTATGATGTATGCTGACACTAATAATAGTAAATAAGTGTCAACCTTTATTTTCATCTAACTCTGAGCCATTACTATTTTATATTAATTACCTTCCTGCTTTATATTCATCATCTTTAATGCATTCCATGACTATAAAATAGGAGATATCAACTCTGTTTTATAGATAAACAGAAGTGTAACTATTTGAGCTAATATTATTATGTAACATTATACATCAATATTTAATTATAGGCATAAAGGAAGTAATTTTTATGGGAAATTTGTGTTTAAAAAATAAATATATATTGGGAGACAGCTTCAGTAACAGATGAATAAATAATCACATACTCTCTTAGTTGGTAGATAAATAATCAAGATAAGCAACAAAGGACCCAGCTCTCTTTTCTTTCATCAATCACAAACTCTCAACCTCGTTAGAGCAAAATAGTTCCTGAGACCTTCTTACATCTGAGGACTAGTGAGAATTTGGCCTTTCTCCTTTAGATTACATTGTTTCCTCATAACTAGTGTTGGAAGTCCAAGTGAAAGGAAAGGAAGACCTCTGCAAGTATAGAACCTAAGAGAGAAAGTTGACATTGACCCCATGTCGATTCTTTCTGGCTATTCTGTTCCTAAGAAGCAGTTCAGGAAGCTGAAAAGGAAAAGGGTTCCACTGTTTCCCCATCTATTATCTCCTTCTGTGAAACTGAGAGAAAATACAAATTGTGGAACTTTCATTCCTCTGCTTTTATAGAACCAGTGACCTATCTCCTGGGTTGAAAAAATAGGGCTTCCCTCACCATTAGTTCTCAGTAGGACTCCAAATAAGGTAATATTATTCAAATACAGAATTTCTTCCAACAGCTAGAGTCCTAGGGATTTATAACTGAACAACTGGGGCTTCCAAAAATCATAGATTCCCATGGGGTTGATCTGGCCACAGTTTACCACATGACATGAAAGGATCTGGTCAGTTCAGTTCAGTTCAGTTGCTCAGTCATGTCCGACTCTTTGCGACCCCATGAACCACAGCACATCAGGCCTCCCTGTCCATCACCAACTCCCAGAGTTCACTCAGATTTACATCTATTGAGTCAGTGATGCCATCCAGCCATCTCATCCTCTGTCGTCCCCTTCTCCTCCTGCCCCCAACCCCTCCCAGCACCAAAGTCTTTTCCAATGACTCAACTCTTTGCATGAGGTGACCAAAGTACTGGAGTTTCAGCTTTAGCATCATTCCTTCCAAAGAAATCCCAGGTCTGATCTCCTTTAGAATGGACTGGCTGGATTCCTTGCAGTCCAAGAGACTCTCAAGAGTCTTCTCCAACACCACAGTTCAAAAGCATCAATTCTTTGGTGCTCAGCCTTCTTCACAATCCAACTCTCACATCCATACGTGACCACTGGAAAAACCATAGCCTTAACTAGATGGACCTTAGTCAGCAATGTCTCTGCTTTTGAATATGCTATCTAGGTTGGTCAAAACTTTGCTTCCAAGGAGTAAGCGTCTTTTAATTTCATGGCTGCAGTCACCATCTGCAGTGATTTTGGAGCCCAAAAAAATAAAGTCTGACACTGTTTCCCCATCTATTTCCCATGAAGTGATGGGACCCGATGCCATGATCTTTGTTTTCTGAATGTTGAACTTTAAGCCAACTTTTTCACTCTCTTCTCTCACTTTCGTCAAGAAGCTCTTTAGCTCCTCTTCACTTTCTGCCATAAGAGTGGTTTCATCTGCATATCTGAGGTTATTGATATTACTCCCGGCAATCTTGATTCCAGCTTGTGTTTCTTCCAGTCCAGCGTTTCTCATGATTTACTCTGCATATAAGTTATCTAAGCAGGGTGACAATATACAGCCTTGATGTACTAATCTTTACTAATTCCCAAATTAGTATTTCTCCAAGTCCCCAAATGCCATATGCTGACATACATCTATAACTGCATAAGAGATTTTTCTGTGTGATATGCCCTTCCAACTTCACTTTTTCCTCCTCACATTTTCTTTTCAAAACTCATCTTTTCCCAGCTTTCCTGATGCCCAATATGTTTCAACACCTAATATATATCTGCAGCATGAACCGTATAACTGTTGACTCTTAAAACTTAGCCTAGAATATTTTGAGCCCCTAAATATTTCTTTCTTTATAGCTCTCACTCAAGGCTTATTTTAGTACAAAGCATAGAATTTGTATTCAGTAATACAAAGTCTGAAGCCAGATTGTCTGTTATAAAATCCTAGCTCTGACAATGAATAGTTGTTTAACTTTCATTAAGTCTCCTAAACTCTCTTAGTCTCTTTTCATGTATAAAAATTGTGATAATAATAGTATGAGTTCAAATAAGTAAAGGACTTAATATAGTGTTTGGTACATTGCACACACCATATAAAATTTACAATTATTATTACTATTACCAAACAGCTATTCCTCTTAGGATGAAGACCAGATACATATGCAGAAATGTGGAGTCACTGTAGTCAGAATAAGGACCTTGGGGTTGGGTAAAATGAAATATTTCCTTATAATAAATCAAATAAAGTCAAACAAAAATTTAGGTCAATTTATGACAACCAGATATATAATGCACAATTAAATATAATTTTTAATGTAATTTTAATTGTCAAAAATTATGTTAATCTTCACTACCACCGACAGAAAAAATACATAGCATATTAGGCTGAATTGTTCACTAGTATGACTTAACATAGCTTCCATTTCATTGTGTCATGGCTTTGGTGTAGCTGCTTTGACACTTTGGATTTAGATCATTTCAAGAACATTTAGAGGGTATAATGTCACCTAATGAATCATTAATACTGCTGTAACAGCATGATTTTCCATTATACTTTCTTTCTGCATGGTAACCAGACTTGACCCTAAAGTGTTCTGGGAAATAATAGAATCATAGCTCATCTGGTTGTACATATGGTAATAGGGGTAGATGTACATAGACCATTCTTTCTATTTCATCAGCAGTGGAATGGATCCATGTGATGATACCCATTAAGATGTGTAGATATATGCTCTATTCAATCACTCTTGGGGCTCCACACAGCTTTCTTCCTCAGTTAGCTCAGTGTGAAATAGGTAGTTGCTTCGCAAAAGAAATCTCAAGGTAGTTCTTTATGTTATCCAATAAAGAAATTTAAACATACACTATTAGGAGGTAAATGTAAGTTAAGTACTTTCTTAAAAATATTTCTGGTTTTGCTATTATGTCTAGAAAGACCCCTGTTTCATAGTTTTCAAGATTTATTAATATTGGGCCATGTATGTGTTATCTAACCTTTATTTGATAATTTGTTTGAAATGCCAGCAGAATAAAAATAAGACAAGCATATTGCAATATTCGAAATCAAGAAAAGCATAAGCTACCTACTAGAATATTGAAGGATTTCCTGAAAATATCAAACTAGTGGGATCAGATTAATATGAGATTAAACAGAGATGAGGAACCTCAACAAAATAAAAAACAAATGATCTCCCACCAGAGAGTCTTGTAGGGGTAATGTTAAGATTATAGAGGGGCGAATATAATGTAGGCTTGGGAAGTGACTGAATGAGTTCCTCAACTATTCTTGGAACAGTTACTCTTGTGCTTAAGCATACATTTTCATATCTTCAAGAGAGCTCTCAATGAATTTAAGCAGCTTCACTGAGAGAATTGCAGTGAGTACTGGGGACACAGAGACAAAAGAGTAAGTATGTAATTTCCAATCTTCAAGATAGATAAAAGGTGAGTGTTAGTCACTCAGTCGGAGAAGGCAATGGCACCCCACTCCAGTACTCTTGCCTGGAAAATCCCATGGACAGAGGATCCTGGTGGGCTGCAGTCCATGGGGTCGCTAAGAGTCGGACACGACTGAGCGACTTCCCTTTCACTTTTTACTATCATGCGTTGGAGAAGGAAATGGCAACCCATTCCAGTGTTCTTGCCTGGAGAATCCCAGGGACGGGGCAGCCTGGTGGGCTGCTGTCTATGGGGTCACACAGAATCAGACACAATTGAAGCAACTTAGCAGCAGCAGCAGTCACACAGTTCTGTCCAATTCTTTGCAAACCCATGGACTGTAGCCTGCCAGGCTCCACTGTCCATGGGATTCTCCAAGTAAGAATACTAGAGTGGGTAGTTATTTCCTTTCTCCAGAGGATCTTCTGGATCCAAGGATCAGACCCACTTCTCTTTTATGGCAGGTGGATTCTTTACCTTCTGAGCCACCAGGAAAAACTTTGAAAAAGTGGCCCTGAATTCAGAATGTAAATGGTTTTCCAACAGGAAAGAATTAGCAAGGGAATCTGGCTGGGATACACAAAAAGATCCTTAAGTTAGTATCTGCATTTAAGGATTTCAGCTAGTAAATTACACATGTATTAGGGAAGCTTATTCAAGTTATCAATGCTGCTAAATCCATGCCTTCCTATGATCAGCAAGTTTACCACTTTTTGAAGTAAATCAGCACTATGAAACAGCAAAATCAGCTGCAGAAACAGTGGCACTAGAGTACAAAACGTTTTTGAATTATTTATTATTTGACATAGATATATGTTCAGTTCAGTTCAGTTCAGTCGCTCAGCCGTGTCCAACTCTTTTTGACCCTATGAATTGCAGCATGCCAGGCCTCCCTGTCCATCACCAACTCCCGGAGTTCACTCAAACTCACATCCATCGAGTCGGTGATACCATCCAGCCATCTCATCCTCTGTCGTCCCCTTCTCCTCCTGCCTCCAATACCTCCCAGCATCAGAGTCTTTCCAACGAGTCAATTCTTTTCATGAGGTGTCCAAAATATTGGAGTTTCAGCTTTAGCAACAGTCCTTCCAATGAACACCCAGGATGATGTCCTTTAGAATGGACTGGTTGGATCTCCTTGCAGTCCAAGGGACTCTCAAGAGTCTTCTCCAATACCACAGTTCAAAAACATCAATTCTTTGGTGCTCAGCTTTCTTTATAGTCCAACTCTCACATCCGTACATGACCACTGGAAAAACCATAGCCTTGACTAGATGGACCTTTTTTGGCAAAGTAATGTCTCTGCTTTGAATAGGCTATCTAGGTTGGTCATAACTTTCCTTCCAAGGAGTAAGTGTCTTTTAATTTCATGGCTGCAGACACCATCTGCAGTGATTTTGGAGCCCAGAAAAATAAAGTCTGACACTGTTTCCACTGTTTCCCTGGCTATTTCCCATGAAGTGATGGGACCAGATGCCATGATCTTCGTTTTCTGAATGTTGAGCTTTAAGCCAACTTTTTCACTCTCCTCTTTTCACTTTTTAGTTCCTCTTCACTTTCTGCCATAAGGGTGGTATCATCTGCATATTTGAGGTTATTGATATTTCTCCTGGAAATCTTGATTCCAGTTTGTGCTTCTTCCAGTCAGCATTTCTCATGATGCACTCTGCACATAAGTTAACTAAGCAGGGTGACAATACACAGCCTTGACATACTCCTTTTCCTGTTTGGAACCAGTCTGTTGTTCCATGTCCAGTTCTAACTGTTGCTTCCTGACCTGCATATAGATTTCTCAAGAGGCAGGTCAGGTGTTCTGGTATTCCCATCTCTTTCAGAATTTTCCACAGTTTATTGTGATCCACACAGTCAAAGGCTTTGGCATAGTCAGTAAAGCAGAAATAGATGTTTTTCTGGAACTCTCTTGCTTTTTCCATGATCCAGTGGATATTGGCATTTTGATCTCTGGTTCCTCTACCTTTTCTAAAACCTGCTTGAACATCTGGAAGTTCACAGTTCATGTATTGCTGAATCCTGGCTTGGAGAATTTTGAGCATTACTTTACTAGCATGTAAGATGAGTGCAATTGTGTGGTAGTTTGAGCATTCTTTGGCATTGCCTTTCTAGTCATATGTTAGAAGATATAAATTCCCAAAATAGAAAATACAGTAGAAATTAAAAATTTCAGTAGTTAGGAAGCCATATTTACTCCAATATTATTAGTTTTTCAATATCTATGCTTTCCTTTTCAGTTTTTGTCTTTTGACATGTAAGTCTTTATTAATATTGATACTTAAGTTTAAGACATGTGATAGGCATATAATTGTATTTTAACTTTTTAGCTAGTTTGTATAATAAGATCTACATCTGTATTCTACACCAGTTACCACCTGTTTTTATGTTAGTACAAGTGCTTTAAAAATTACAGCTTATGTTTTACTATCTCTTACAAGAAATCTTTTTAAATTGCTCTGTTTTAAATATATTGTTTTCTGATTACATCAAAGATAAGTGTTATAACATTTGAATATAACTTTAAAAAATTCAATCATTAGAGACTTAAATTTATTGGTGAACTGCCCTGGTCGCTCAAACAGTTAAGAATCTGCCTGTAATGCAGGAAACTTGGATTCAATTGTGGGAAAATCCCCTGGAGATGGGCATGGCAACCACTCTAGTATTCTTGCCTGGAGAATTCCATGAACAGGGAAACCTGGTGGGCAACAGGTCCGTGGTGTAACAGAGAGTCAAACACAGCTGAGCAACTTTAACTTTCATCAATTAAGCAGACACATTTTAATATCTGATGTTCTAAACCAATAATATTCTCTCTGTTCAAAAGTTCATGTATGTGCCTTATTAAAATGTTTTCTTCTTTTCAGGTATAACATTTATATTTTTAAGGTTACTGCCTTTCATTGAAGATTTGTTTTTGCTATTTAGAATTGTATATTTTTTTCAAAATCCTCATGCTGAATGTATATATCATGTATGTGTGTATGTGTATATATATATATATATATATAATGAAGATACATACGTCTGAGAAACAATGACAGAATTTAAAAATTCAGTAAATTAAAGGAGGTCTTTGTATTATTTGGGGGAGGGAGAATTCAGATTGAATCATATTTGTAGATGTTTATACTTTTTTTTCTTCTTTTTCAATGTTTCTCTCTCTCATTTTTTTTCTTATTAAAATTTGTAATTAATATCATTACCCAGTATTATGCCTGTAACATCTCTGTTTTCAGGGCTTTTTTTTTTGCTCAGTGTTCCCTCTTGTTATATTAAGTCCATATCTTTGTAATCTTTTTCTTTATATATATATATATATATATATATATATATATATATAAAATGAGTAAACTTTAGAAAGGGAATACAGACATTTGTAAGATGACTGTTTTGGTAAATATGGAGACTGAAATTGCTTCCTTTAACCTGTAATTTAATTAATTAGTATACATACTTATTAGTCAATTCAATGTTAATCGATTACACATTCCAAAACAAAGTTCACATGGTCATGTTTAGTGTACTTCTGAACCCAATATGTTTCTGTAACTTTTAGTATTTTGGGCCTTGTCAGGTCTGAATACGAGGTTTATTGTTGATTGGTAAAACAATGCTTTTCTTTTTCCTTTCCTTTATATATTTCATGGACCTCATTTAAAAAAAAAACAAAAACCTTTTCCAAAACCACGTGTGTCCAGCCCAACTTGGCTAGAAGGATCGGGTAGCTCTGTAAATTTTGGAGGGATTTCTCTTGTGGTGAAACGTAATTTCAGGTGTTCTGTATCCTCTTGAGCCTATGTCCTTAATTCATAGTTCCCAAATAGTCATCTTGAACATAATCCTAAACCTGATGGTTGTGCTCAACAGTGTCAGACCCTTCTTTGCTTCAGCCTCCCTTGTTTAGCAGTTCACTTGTATATTCTTTGTACAATCAAAGAAATGTGAGTGTTTAGGAAATAAACTCTCTACTTACTCTTATTTCTTCTTATACATCACTTCACTCTCATTTGTAGCAATGCTTCAGGAAATGACTGGATGTTCCATTTTCAAAATGAATGTGATCCTTATCTAGTTTATATGAGAAAGAGAATTTTAATAATGGTTGATTTATTTTAGGGAGATATTGAGAGAGTGCTGATGGAAATCAGACTTTGAGAACTATCTTGATTTTTTTGTAGGCTTTAAATATGTTTTTTTTTTTTTTCATAACAGCAATCAGATTCCAGGTATATATAATTCTTCCTAATTGTAGCAAGGACAGTCTCATATTTCTTGGAAATAAAATAACTTATTCAGTTCAGTTCAGTCAGTTCAGTTCAGTTGCTCAGTTGTATCTGACTTTTTGCGACCCCATTAATCACACAGCAGGCCAGGCCTCCCTGTCCATCACCAACTCCCAGAGTTCACTCAGACTCGCATCCATCGAGTCAGTGATGCCATCCAGCCATCTCATCCTCGGTCGTCCCCTTCTCCTGCCCCCAGTCCCTCCCAGAATCAAAGTCTTTTCCAATGAGTCAACTCTTTTGCATGGCCAAAGTACTGGAGTTTCAGCTTTATTTTTTTTTTTATAGCTATATTTTATTTAAATTATTTTTTCATTTGTTACATGCTGTGTGCAAGGTACAGTGGTGAATGTATTTGGAGATCACCCCTTTCCCTCAAAGCCATTCCCCTCCATTTTGCTACCCATATGGGCTCATACAGGTCATGTTTCATGGGGTAAATTCTTTTTTTTTTTTTTTTTTTACTCTGAGAACTACAAATGCATTTATTTTGGGAGAAAATGATCTAAAGAGATATTTAGAAAGTTTTGATCAACATTAATCACAATAAGACCTCTCTTTCATAAAATTTTTGAAAATTAAATCTTTAACAATTACTACCCAAACAATGCAAATTTTTGTTCCATTCATCAATAAAGTTAAAGGAAACATACTTCATATCCATAGTAGGAAGATTTCAGCATGGAAAGCACTTCAACACTTAAGAATTCAGTCTTAAAAGCTATATGCTAGCATAAATAGTTTTAATATATATATATATGTCAAAATTCTAACATGCCATTATATATTATTTTCTAATTAAAAATTTTTTTATAAACTGATCAGGCTTCCCTGGTGGCACCTATGGTAAAGAATCCACCTGCATCTGGCAGACCTGGGTTCAATCCTTGGGTTGGGAAGATCCCCTGGAGGAGGGCACAGCAACCTATTGATGTATTCTTGTCAGGAGAATCCCCACTGAGCACTGAAGAATTGATGCTTTTGAACCATGGTGTTGGAGAAGACCCTTGAGAACCCCTGGGACAGCAAGGAGATCAAACCAGTCCATTCTAAAGGAAATCAACCCTGAATATTCACTGTAAGGACTGATGCTGAATCTGAAGCTCCATACTTCGGCCACCTGATGAAAAGAACTGACTCACTGGAAAAGATTCCGATTCTGGGAAAGATTGAAGGCAGAAGGAGATAATAGAGGATGAGATGGTTGGATGACATCACTGACTCCATTGACATGAGTTTGAGCAAGTTCTTGGAGTTGGTGATGGACAGGAAAGCTTAGCGTGCTCCAGTCCATGGAGTCTCAAAGGGTCGAACACAACTGAGTGACTGAACTGAACTAAATTAAAGAAACTGACCAGTTTTGTGTGTGTGTGTGTGTGTGTGTGTTTTAATACATTTACTATGAGTGCAGCATTCATGCTTAAATGTTCCTTAGAGAAAAAAATATAATGTTTTCTTCTATACTTCAATTTTTATTTTACCATGGAACAGAAAGGAATTTAAATATGAGTTGAACCCAAATTATTTTAAGTTAACTGATACCCAGAAAATGTCTTCTTTATTTTTTATTTTTTTATGTCAATTCTTCGGTGCTCAGCCTTCTTCACAGTCCAACTCTCACATCCATACATGACCACTGGAAAAACCACAGCCTTGACTAGATGGACCTTAGTCGGCAAAGTAATTTATTAACTACTTTCAAAAACAAACAAAAAATAAAACTCATGTACTGGTTTATAAGTTAAAATATTATAAAGAACAAAATTATGCTAATAATATCAAAAAGAAGGCAGAAACTGACTGTAACTCAGAAGATAGCTCAAGATTTTGTCTGAGGAGTTGGTCCCTCTGACTGATGAGGTGAATTATACAAGGGAAATGGTCTGTTTCAGCTGTGGCATGAACACTTCTAGGAATTCTTTCCACTCTCAGTAATGTCTTGTAAAGCTTTAATCTTTTTTGATGCCAAATCATTGATTTAATGATAAAACAAATAGTATCTTTAGGGTTTGATAGTCCATAGATGTTGGAGCATATAATTTCATTTTGCAGTTTGAATCCACTTTTCTGAAATGATTACATTGGCATTAACTGTAAAAATTACTCTTGGAAAAATCACCAGTCCCACTTAATACTGTGTATTGATATGCAAATGTGTCTTTTTCTTGTATAAAATATAGTTTTCCTCTATTTTTCAATTTACTTCTGTCCATTAGGCATCCTTGTTTCATATCTTATTCATTTTTGATCACTGACAATATAACCTTGCTATGTTCATCATTTTTATTATTATGTTTGTATGAGAGAGAAAAATCTGTGCACATTTTTTTCTTTTACTTTTCTAAGAAATACATACATCATTGAAGATGGTAGTTTATGCTCTACCCCTTCAACTTAACAGCAATATGCATCCCTTTAGCTGAAGTTTTAATGTTTAAGTGGGCTTTTATTAGGATGAGGTCTCAGAGTTTCTAATTCAGATGTCAGAGGTTGGCAACAATATCAATAAGAAGCCATCATCATGGCCCTTATTCCTAATTCTCATCCTGACATGTTACAAAAATAAGCATGATAATTTTATGGCTTCTTTTTCTGCCTAAATGTAACTACATTAATCTGAAAGACAGCTGATTTTTCAAGGTCAAAAGTGCTTAGTTACAAATTGATGAGCTATTATGCGTGTCTGTGGTTTTCTTGATGGCACTGTATTAATAATACGCGTGCAGAACAGGCCATAAAAATTCCATTTAAAGGTATTAAGGCATACTGGGACATTTAATCAGGTTAAAATTCCTGTCAGTTGACTCCAGGCACAATGTTGTTCAGTCAGTGATTAACAAAGTGTGTGGAATATAAAGATGTGTGTCTATTACATGAGTTCAGATTTCACCGAAATGACCTTTTTGTTTGCTGCATATAGAAAATGATTCAACTAAAATGCATTACAGTGATATTCATTGTTTTAAGTAGCTCATACTGTCTCCCAGCCTGGATTGTTTTGATTAGAAAATCGAAAGATAATATACTTGTAAAGATGTTAACGCTCTTTCCAGGTAGGTAAAAGCATTCAGTGATGAAATGTTTTTAAAATATGAATCATATTATAAGCTTCCTTTTGTGATTTATAAAAGCTATCTCACCAGGTGTACACTATGCTTTTATAAAACCAAGAAAGATTAAAGGAGAGAAAACTATGAGAAGGTTTGTTCTGATAGCCTCTTACAGTATTTCTGACAAGTTCAAGGGGGATGTTAAGATACAGAATATAATGTATAATAGAGATGACAATTAATCTGCAGAACTCTGTGCGTATTATAAAATGAAGTCACATTTTTCAGATAAATGAAGGAATGAACATTTCTAACCTATGAAAATCTTTTGCTTTTTTTTTTCTGAGCTTAAAGAGGAAGATTACAGAAAATTCAAGTTTCTAAGAACATCCATATATACCAAAAACAGATGTGTGATCATTCAAGAAGCAATTATAAAGCAGTATAAAAATTGAAAAGTGAAAGGGAAGCCGCTCAGTTGTGTCTGACTCTTTGCGACCCCATGGACCGCAGCCCACAAGGCTCCTCTGTCCATGGGATTTTCCAGGCAAGAGTACTGGAGTGGGCTGCATTGCCTTCTCCTGTATAAAAACTACTCTTCCATTTTAGCTGCATACAGTTAGCTAACACTCATACTTGTCTTTCATGCATGTCTGTATATATATCTGTATGAATATGGATATATTTTTGTAGTGGTAAATTAAATTGATTCCTTTTAAAAACAATCTGGCTCAATAATCTGAGTTACCTTGACTTTAAACTTGAGAAAAATGTAGACATTTTTTTCAAAGAAAAAATATAGCAGTGTTGTTCTCCAAACTAAAAGCTCAGGCTCTCCTTAACCAAAACTCACACATTGGTTTTTGTTTTCAAATTAATAGATTCTATTTCTTATAGCAGTTTTCAACTGATGAAATTTGAACAGAAAGTACAGAATATACCATATTTCCCCCTCATATAGTTCCCCCTACCAATATTTTGCACTGCAAACCAATACCAACCAGTCCTGATACATTATTTGACTAATGACTATAGTTTACACTGAAGTTCCCTTTCTTTTTACCAGTCTTAGAACTTATGCCATGTTTATTTTTTTATTTCATCATCAATTTCTCCCATTCCCTAACACCCTACCTCTGTCAAACGCTAATCTGTTTTCTGTATTTATGAGCTTGGTGGGGGTTTTGTTGTTGTTTTTTTCTTCTGTTTAGAATCCTCGTGTTAAGAGACAGATCTCATGATATTTGTCTTTCTGACTCATTTCACGTAGCGTAATACCCTAGAGATCCATGCATGTTGCTGCAAATAGCAAGTTCTCATTCCCTATTATGACTGAATAATATATTCTAATCCATTATCCATATTTACCACAGTATCTTTGTCTGTTTATCCACAGATGGACCCTTAGGTTGTGTTCGTATTTTGACTATTGTAAATAGATAGTGCTGACTGATCTCAGGGGCACATACAACTTTTCAAGTCAGTCTCTTATTTTCTGCAGATAAATACCCAGAAGTGGACTTGCTGGATCATTTGGAAACATAGTTCTATTGTTTCCGAAGTTTTGAAAGAAAAATTATTGAAATCTGATTATTTACGATGTTAGTTTTAAGTGTACAGAAAAGTGATTCAGTTATATATACCTATATAAATGTATATATTCTTTTGTTTACATTTGCTTCCAGTATTTATTGTTATTAAATCACTCAGTTTAGTCTGACTCTTCGCAACCCCATGGACTGCAGCATGCCAGGCTTACCTGTTCTTCACTGTCTCCTGGAATTTGCTCAAATTCATGTACATTGAGTCAGTGATGCCATCCGACCATCTCATTTTCTGTCACCTTCAGTCTTTCCCAGCACTGGGGTCTTTTTCAATGAGTTGGCTCTTTGTATCAGCTTCTTTGACTCAGGTAATCATAAGATATTGAATATAGGACTCTGTGCTGAATGGTAGTTCTATTTTTAATTTTTTGAGGAAACTCCATACTGTTTTCTATCGTGGTTGTACTAATGTACATTCCTACAAGCACTGCAGAGAACCTCCTTCTCTTCATATAATGAGGAATGACAATTTCTTTTCCTTTTGATGATGGCCATTCTGGCAGGGGTGAGGTGATTTCTCACTGTGGTTTGGATGTGCAGCTCCCTGATAATGAGTTTGTGCATCTTTTCCTGTACCTGTTGGCTATCTACATAGTTTCTTCTGTGTGTGTTTTTTTGTTTTGTTGCTGTTGAACTAACATTTGAGTTATGTATATATTCTGGCTATAAGCCCTTTATCAAATACAAAATTTGCAAATATTTTCTTCCTTTTCATTTTGTTGATGGTTTCCTCTGCTATGCAAAAGTTTATCTTGATGCCTATTGGTTTTTCTTTTGGTGTCACATTCAAAAAATAATTGCCAAGACCTTTGCCAACGAACTTACTACCTATATTTTCTTCTATGATTTTTATGGTTTAAGGTATTACATTAACCCATTTTGAATTAATTTTTGTATGGTGAAAGATAGTGCTTGAATTTCTTTCCTTTTTTTTTTCTGCATATGTTTGTTCAGTTTTTCCAACGCTATTTGTTGAAATAGAGACTGTTTTTTCCAAATTATGGAGAAGGAATGGCCACCCACTCCAGTGTTTTTGCCTGGATAATTCCATAGACAGAGGAGCTCAGCGGGCTGCAGTTCTTGGGGCTGCAAAGAGTTGGACATGACTGAGCGACTGAGCATAGCATATTTCCCAATTATATACTAGGCTCCTTTGTCATAAATTAACTGATCATATATGCATGGGTTTACTTCCAGACTCTTGATTCTCTTCAATAATCAATGTTTCTGTTTTTTTTTTTTTTTTTTTTTTTTAGAAAATTTGCAGTAAATACAAGGTAAAAGGTATTTAGGAAAAATGTTAAATCCAGTTTTTCGGAGTAGACAAATAGAATACAATTATAGAATTTAAAGAATTTTGAATTCCTCTATTTTAAATACCCAGGTTAAATTTCTTCCTCAATATCTCTAATTGACATGAACATATATGTACAAATGTATCTTTTTTATGTCTGTTTGTTCATTGTCTGAATTATAAAGTTGCCTAATTAACATGTAACTGCCAATTTTAATATAGTTTTTAAAGGGTGCAAAAATCTGAATAAAAAATGAAAATAGTTCTTAATCATATGGGTACTTAATTATACTGTGCTTTTCATTTGTCTTTAAAGTCTCCTTTGAAAATCTAAGCACAAGGACTGGCAGGACGATTGAGTGAAGGATGGCACCTCTGAAATGGAAAAGCACAACATGAGAATACATAGTAAGACTACTACTAAAGTCAAAATTAAGATATTCTCCACATAATAAAAATAGCAGCTAATGATCGATGAAAATTTACAATGTGCCAGGCATCGCTCTAAATGCTTATAAAACATTCTAAAAAAAAATAGAATGTGAGTTCTATTTTTATCATCACAGAAATCTCATGTGGTATAATGTTATTATCATCAATTGTAAAGGAAACTGAGACAGAATATTTTGCCCCAAGTCAGTAAGTTAGTAAATGATGGAGCCATAATGTAACATAAGAAGATCAATTCCAGGATCTTTCAATGACTCTATAATACCTTATACTCTGTACTCTATACATTTATTCTCAGTAATCTCTGCATTTTAGTTTGTAGATCATTCGACCTTCTGCTCTTTATATCTTATACTTTGTAACAGCAGACAGTAAGATGTAAGAGGAAGATGGGAGGAAGAGCAAGGCAAGTAGATTATAATTAGTGCAACTCTAAATCATTTCCTGTCTTACATTTATAATTTAAACTGAATGTCCAAAAAAAGCAATTTGATGATAATATTTATAGCCAACAAGAATATATGATTTGGGGATAAATGTAATTTTTTCCAGAATTACAGAGCCCTGCTATGTAGCAATGAAAACAGAGAAATGGAGATAGTAAAAACTTTTAAAATATAGGTTAGGCATAATGGATTAATATGTGCCTCTCTTTTTCCTCCTTACTTTCTTCCTACCTTCTTTCCCTCCTTTCCTTCCTTACTTCTACAAGCATTCACTGAATGTCTTCACTATATACTAGGCTGAAAAAGGTCTGTACAATCAAAGCTATGGTTTTTCAGTAGACATGTATGGATGTGAAAGTTGGACCACAAAGAAGGCTATGCACCTTCTTTGATCCTTTTGAACTATAGTGTTGAAGAAGACTCTTGAGAGTCCCTTGGACTGCAAGTAGATTAAACCTGTCAACTCTAAGGGGAATCAACTCTAAATATTCATTGGAAGGACTGATGCTGAAGCCAAAGCTCCAATATTTTGGCCATCTGATGAGAAGAGCTGACTCACTGGAAAAGACCTTGATGCTGGGAAAGACTGAAGACAGGAGGAGAAGGGGACGACAAAGGATGAGGTGGTTGGGTGGCATCACCAACTCAATGGACATGACTTTTAGCAAACTCTGAGAGATGCTGAAGGACGGGGAATCCTGGCATGCTGCAGTCCATGGGGTCACAAAGAGTGGGACTTGACTGAGTGACTGAACAGCAACAAAAATAACATGTAACAGTAGAAAATAAGACAAAGCTCCTACTTTTGGAAATCACCTAGTACAATAGGAAGACATTTTAAAGTTTCTTAATTTAAGCAAAACTATTATAAAAACAATAGGAACTTAAAAAAAGACATTTATTTATTATTTCATGTATTTAATCTATTGTGTGCATGGATTTGCCAATAAGAAAAACCATTACCAGACAGCAGACAATAGAGTTAATAAAGTAACATTAAATTATGTTTACAGCATTGAGCATGAACACACATACAACATTGCATGATGTTTTTAAAAATTAAAAAAAAATATGTTGCATTGCATTAACAGTTATAGCAGTATATTTTTTTCTGTTGTTGTGTTGCTGATCCTGCTCACAAGGCCAATTCAATTGTCTCACTGTTCACACCACGTCCACTGTTTGTTGAACCCAGGGTAGGCAAGGCATGAACTAAGAGGCTGGTAGGAGACTTGGGGAGCCAAAGAAACTGCAGACATGTTTATTCTCTCCTGGCTGGCATTGCAGCCATAACACAGCCTCTCTCCTGGTGATGCAGCAGTCATAGCAACAGCCACAGCATAACCATAAAGTAGCCATAACAGAGCCATAATATAACCTTATATAACAACCATCGTGTTGCCCCAGTGTAGCCCCAATGCAGCAGCAGCCAGGGCTTTCATGGTGAAGCTCATACAGGCATACTACACAAACCCATGATGAAGCAGTTACGTTCTGACGTGTATGGGCAGTGCTACAAGTGATCTCCCCTGCAACACAATCATTATTTACAAAACGTGGGACAAGAGCGAGAGGCCATGGGGTGAGAGAGCCTCACCACACCATCTTGGCTAATTTGTTGTTTTCCTATGATGCTGCTGCTAAGTCGCATCAGTCGTGTCCGACTCTGTGCGACCTCATAGACAGCAGCCCACCAGGCTCTCCCGTCCCTGGGATTCTCCAGGCAAGAACGCTGGAGTGAGTTGTCATTTGCTTCTCCAATGCGTGAAAGTGAAGAGGGAAAGTGAGGTCGCTCAGTCTCGTCCAACTCCTAGCAACCCCATGGACTGTAGCCCACCAGGCTTCTCCATCCATGGCATTTTCTAGACAAGAGTACTGGAGTGGCTGCCATTGCCTTCTCTGTCTTCCCCTATAGTTGTCTAATAATTTAGGAGAAGGTTGGAAATCCTAGAACAATTGGAAAATTAGTCAATAAAAGAGTATCAGTAAGGAAGAAAAATGTGAATATCAGTTTTGTACATTAAGAAATAGAGTAGCTTTTTGAACACAGTTTTAAGTTGTATAGAGAAAGAATTTACATTTTTCTATGGAGAAATTGGAAAAGACTAAACAGAAGGTGATTTTTGAACTAGTCTTTAAAATGAGATAAAGTAGGTAGCTGGGAGAATCTTTTTTGAGCAACAGATAATATATGCAAACACCTTACATGTTGTGGCCTTTAAGGGGATAGTGGATATTTATTAATGACTGGAATGAGGGATTCCGGGATAGAATGCTGAATTTGTGGATGGAAATATGAAGTGGGACTAGATTTTGTGGAAATCGCAGTTCAATTTATAACCGGAATTTTAAGAGAATACCAATATATTGTAAAATAGGTGACTAAGATGGTAGCTGTTTCAGCAGGCAAAAGTTATTTGTTGTTCAGAATATGGCTGGTAGTGGAAGGGAGTGGGGTCTTGAAAGAGCAATTAGGAGACAATTATGGTGACCCAGAAAAGAAATAATGAAGCCTTAGATTAAATCAGCAGAGGTGCAGATCATAGAGGAGTGTAAATTTTGAAGCAAACAATAAGATTTTGTTAAGTGGTTGGGAGATTGAACTTTGATCATTTACTAAACTATTTTAAAAAATTAATAATATGCAGAAGTGTTAAAATTCTTTATTAACCTGAAATTAATTTTATTACATTTAAAAACACAATGGTAAAATTAAATATTTGTATAATATTCATAGAAAATCATATTTTATATAATCTATTTATAACTACATTAAGTATTCCAGTCCCCTATAATGAAAAGGACACATTTTTTGGGTGTTAGTTCTAGAAGATCTTGTAGGTCTTAACCATTCAACTTCAGCTTTTTCAGCATTATTGGTTGGGGCATAGACTTGGATTACTGTAATTTGAATGGTTTGCCTTAGAAATGAACAGAGATCATTCTGTCATTTTTAAGGCTGCATCCAAGTACTACATTTTGGACTCTTTTGTTGACTATGATGGCTACTCCATTTCTTCTAAGGGATACTTGCCCACAGTAGAGATTATAATGGTCATCTGAGTTAAATTCACCTATTCCAGTCCATTTGAGTTCGCTGATTTCTAAAATGTCAATGTTCACCCTTGCCATCTCCTGTTTGACCACTTCCAATTTGCCTTGATTCCTGAACTTAACATTCCAGGTTCCTATGTAATAGTGCTCTTTACATTATTGGACCTTGCTTCTGTCAGCAGTCACATCCACAACTGGGTGGTGGTGTTGCTTTGGCTCCATCTCTTCATTCTTTCTGAAGTTATTTCTCCACTGATCTCCAGCAGTATATTGGGCATCTACTGACCTGGAGAGTTCAAGCTGGATTTAGAAAAGTCAGAGAACAAGAAATCAAATTGGCAACATCCGCTGGACCATCGAAAAAGCAAGAGAGTTCTAGAAATAAATCTATTTCTGCTTTATTGACTATGCCAAAGCCTTTGACTGTGAGGATCACAATAAACTGTGGGAAATTCTGAAAGAGATGGGAATACCAGACCACCTGACCTGCCTCTTGAGAAATCTGTATACAGGTCAGGAAGCAACAGTTAGAATTGAAAATAGAACAGCAGATTGGTTCCAAATAGGAAAAGGAGTACATCAAGGCTGTATGTTGTCACCCTGCTTATTTAACTTCTATGCAGAGCACATCATGAGAAACACTTTCTGGATGAAACAGAATCTAGAATCAAAAATGCCAGAAGAAATATCAGTAACCTCAGATATGCAGATGACATCACCTTTATGGCAGAAAGTGAAGAAGAACTAAAGGGCCTCTTGATGAAAGTAAATGAGAAGAGTGAAAAAGTTGGCTTAAACCTCAACATTCAGAAAACTAAGATCATGGCATCCTGTCCCATCATTTCATGGCAAATAGATGGGGAAATAGTGGAAACATGGCTGACTTTATTTTTTTTTGAGGGGGGGGGCTCCAAAATCACTGCAGATGGTGATTGCAGCCATGAAATTAAAAGATGCTTACTCTTTGGAAGAAAAGCTATGACCGACCTAGATAGCATATTAAAAAGCAGAGACATTACTTTGCCACCAAAGGCCCATCTCATCAAGGCTATGGTTTTTCCAGTAGTCATGGATGGATGTGAGAGTTGGACTATAAAGAAAGCTGAACGCTGAAGAATTGATGCTTTTGAACTGTGATGTTGGAGAAGATTCTTGACAGTCCCTTGGACAGCAAGAGATCCAACCAGTCCATCTGAAAGGAAATCAGTCCTGAGTGTTCATTCGAAGGACTGAACTGCAATACTTTGGCCACCTGATGTGAAGAGCTGACTCATTGGAAAAGACCCTGATGCTGGAAAAGATTTAAGGCAGGAGGAGAAGGGGATGACAGAGGATGAGATGATTGGATGGCATCACTGACTCAAGGGAGATGAGTTTGAGTAGACTCCAGGAGTTGATGATGGACAGGGAGGCCTGGTATGCTGTTGTCCATGGGGTCATGAAGAGTCAGACATGACTGAGCAAATGAACTGAACTGAACATTAAGTAATAAAATTATTCTAATGTAAGAGAATAGAATTGTGTTTTACTTACTTAATAATAATGATGATGAAAATAGTATTTGCCACTTACTGATTACTACTTAAATGTAAAAAACTTTTCTAAGCTTTGTCCATTGATCATTTTTACCTATATTTCAAGTAAAGAAAGCAAGGTTCTGAGAAGTAAATTTATTAAGGTGACACTGTGAGTTATCCTTCAGAACTAGGATCAGTTCAGTTCAGTTCAGTCGCTCAGTCGTGTCCGACTCTTTGCAACCCCATGAATCACAGCACGCCAGGCCTCCCTGTCCATCACCAACTCCCGGAGTTCACTCAGACTCGCATCCATCGAGTCAGTGATGCCATCCAGCCATCTCATCCTCTGTCGTCCCCTTTTCCTCCTGCCCCCAGTTGCTCCAGCATCAGAGTCTTTTCCAATGAGTCACTCTTTGCATGAGGTGGCCAATCTAAAGCCAGACATCCTGGAATGTGAAGTCAAGTGGGCCTTAGAAAGCATCACTATGAACAGAGCTATTGGAGGTGATGGAATTCCAGTAGAGCTATTTCAAATCCTGAAAGATGATGCTGTGAAAGTGCTGCACTCAATATGCCAGCAAATTTGGCAAACTCAGAACTAGGATACAACTGATCTATCTGCTCCAAAACTTAAGTTAATAAAAACTAGATGATATGGTTCCCTTAAGTATTCTTTTGGATTAAAAAAAACCCTGCTTTTTATAATAATACCTCATTTTAAAAGGTAGAATTATGCATCTAGTTGATCCTATGTGTTTTGTTAGCTAGCATGCCTTGTCTCCATGTACTTCAAAGAATGTCTCATTAGTAATGACTGAAATGTCTAGATTGCAATAATATTGATTCATTTTGCATTGTGCAAAACTGTGACTCATCTTTTACCTATCTTTACCCTTAGTGTTAAACAGAAAATTTCTTACATTTTTGAAAGGTGTTTCTGGACTTTTGTCTGATTTTGACTGATTTGTCTACTTTCACTGATTTCAGAAAATGTTACTCCTACTCATTATCTTCTCCAATGTTAGAGTATGTTTTCACTGTTAGATTTTTAAAAAGAAAAATAATCTATTTCAACAATTTTTGTATACTTTCTAAAATTACTTTGGTCTTCATTTAGTGAGGTGATTTCACCTAATGTTTTTACTTTTCCAAAGTATTTCATATACTTTCATTCCATTGACAACTATATGTGTTGTCAAATTCAATCACTTATTCGGTGACATTTTCATTCTAAGCTCTCCCTATTTTCAGTATCTAAAAGAGAATTCTAAGAAAAAGTTTTTAGCTTAATCAGTCAACATTTATGAAAAGAAGAAAAACATACTTTGTATAATTTATTTGAAAGCTGAGCAGGAAATGTCATGGTAAATTTAGGCAATTGTTATGTTCAACAAAATGAATTTTCTCTTATAGGATAAGGCTGGCTAACCAATTGAATATTCATGATAAATGTCATTAATTCTTTTTAAATTATATAAAGATGATTTGATGTCTTTAAGCAACTGCCTGCAATGTGGGAGACTTAGGTTCAATCCTTGGATTGGGAAGATCCCCTGGAGAAGGAAATGGTATCCCACTCCAGTACTCACCTGGAAAATTCCATGGAAGGAGGGGCCTGGCAGGCTATAGTCCATGGGGTCGCAAAGAGTCAAACACGACTAAGTGACTTCACTTGATGTCTTTTATTGAGAGGGTCAGGATAAAAATTGGAACACTTACTTTAGTTTAAAACAATGGAGCACTGCAGTGATAGGGAGCAGTATAACTAATCATTTTAAATTAATATGTATTTCAAGAAATTTTAGTGAGAAACTATGGCCTTCTGATTGCATACTCTTTTATTTTTCTTGCCACATTAGTATTTAACATTTTCTCATTACATTTTCACTTAGAAAAACATTTCTAAGACAGAGTCTCTATGATGTATCTGAATGAGTAATGAGGGTTAATGTCACATAGTTTAAAACAACTATTTGGTTTTGGAAGCAGTAAAATCCTGGAAGAAGAGATTACCTGACCTCATAGAGTATTATTCTTTTCTCCTATTAACAAACGTAAAAGTGAGTCAAAAATATCATATATATGTATAGAAGATAGAAGGAAAGGAATATTCTAATTCTAGCTCTCTCATTGGCTAAAATAATTTATTTTTATTTTGCATATCATAATTTATCTTATAGTTTAATAAACATTTAATAATATTTATTTTAAAACATTAATGATTTTTATAACTCAATACTTTATTTCTTATAACCTGAAGAAATTTCTTAAATTGCATTAGACCTTAATAAGAATCTGTTCTCTTTGCTTCTATTGCAAATGTAACTGAAGATTCCTTTAAAATAAAGTTTAACTTTTAACACCATTAAAATTACTGTGGCACAGCTCACCATGTGAGAACTGGTTGCATGTCAGGGTGAAGACAAACAGAGTGGGAGATAGAGCAACGGTTTGGCAAAACTAATGATTGAAGACTAAGACCTTGTTTTTATTTTTTAAATTAATTTATTTTAATTGGAGGCTGATTACTTTATAATATTGTGATGGCTTTGGCCATACATCTACATGAATCAGACAAGGGTATACATGTGTCCCCCCATTCTGAACCCCCTTCCGACCTCCTTCCTCACCCCATCCTCCTGGATTATCCCAGAGCACCAGCTTTGAGTGATCTGCTTCATGCATTGAACTTGCACTGGTCATCTATTTTACATATGGTAATATACATGTTTCAATGCTATTCTCTCAAATCATCCCACCCATGCCTTCTCCCACATAGTCCAAAAGTCTGTTCTTTACATCTATATTTCTTTTGCTGTCTTGCATATAAGGTCACCATTACTGTGCTTCTAAATTGCATATATATTTCTTAATACACTGTATTTGTGTTTCTTTTTCTGATTTACTTCTCTCTGTAATAGATTCCAGTTTCATCTATCTCATTAGAACTGATTCAAATGTGTGTGTGTGTGTGTGTTATAGCTGAGTAATAGTCCATTGTGTGGATGTACCACTCTTCCTTATCCATTCACGTGCCAGTGGACCTCTAGGTCACTTTCATGTCCTAGAAGCTACAACATGGCTAATTCAGGCTACAAAGCTAGTTCAGGCTACAAAATGGGTTCACTCCACAGCAGTAAACAGTGCTGCAGTGAACGTCAGGGTATGCATGTCTCATTCAATTCTGGTTCCCTTGGTGTGTATGCCCAGGAGTGGGATTGCTGGGTTGTATGGCAGTTCTATTTCCAGTTTTTTTTTTTTTAAAGAATCTCCATGTTGTTCTCCATAGTGTCTGTACTAGTTTGCATTGCCACCAACAGTGTAAGAGGGTTCCCTTTTCCCTGCACCCTCTCCAGCATTTATTGTTTTTAGACTTCTTGATGGCAGCCATTCTGACCTGCGTGAGACTGTGGTTTTGATTTGCATTTCTCTGATACTGAGTGATGTGGGCATCTTTTCATGTGTTAGCCAGCTACATGTCTTCTTTGGAGAAATGTCTGTTTAGTTCTTTGGCCCATTATTTTCCTGGTATTGAGCTGTGTAAGCTGCTTGTATATTTTGGAGATTAATTCTTTGTCAGTTGTTTCATTTGTTATTGTTTTCTCCCATTCTGAAGGCTGCATTTTCACCTTTCCTTCATTGTGCAAAAGCGCTTAAGTTTAATTAGGTCTCATTTGTTTATTTTTTTGCTTTTATTTATATTACTCTGGGAGGTGTGTCATAGAGGATCTTGCTGTGATTTATGTCAGAGTGTGTTCTGCCTATCTTTTCCTCTAAGAGTTGTATAGTTTCCAGTCCTATATTTAGATCTTCAATCCATTTTGAGTTTATTTTTGTGTATGGTGTTAGAAAGTGTTCTAGTTTCATTCTTTACAAGTGGTTGACCAGTTTTCCCAGCACTACTTGTTAAAGAGATTGTCTGTTCTATATTGTATATTTTTGTTTCCTTTGTCAAAAATAAGGTGTCCTTAGGTGCATGGATTCATCTCTGGACTTTCTATTTTGTTCCTTTGACCTATATTTCTGTCTTTGTGCCAGTACCATACTGTATTGATGCCTGTAGCTTTGTAGTATAGTCTGAGTTCAAGCAGGTTGATTCTTCCAATTGCATTCTTCTTTCTCAGGATTGATTTGGCTATTCAAGGTTTTGGGGTTTCCATACAGATTGTGAAATTACTCATTCTAGTTCTGTGAAAAATTCTGTTGGTAACTTGATAGGGATTGCATGGAATCTACAGATTGCTTTGGGTAGTATACTCATTTTCACTATATTGATTCTTCCAATCCACAAACATGGTATATTTCTCCATTTATTTTTGCCATCTTTGATTTCTTTCATCAATGTTTTATAGTTTTCTAAACATAGGTCTTTTGTTTCTTTAGGTGAGTTTATTCCTAAGTATTTTATTCTTTCTGTTGCCATGGTATATGGGATTGTTTCCTTAATTTCTCTTTCTGTTTTTTTCATGTTAGTGTATAGGAATGCAAAAGATTCTGTGTATTAATTTTATATCCTGAAATTTTACTATATTCATTGATTAGCTCTAGTGATTTTCTGGTGGTGTCTTTAGGGTTTTCTATGTAGAGGATCATGTCATCTGCAAACAATGAGAGTTTTACTTCTTTTCTAATATGGATTCCTTTTATTTCCTTTTCTTCTCTGATTGCTGTGGCTAGGACTCCCCAAATTATGTTGAATAGTAGTAGTGAGAGTGGGCACCCTTGTGTTACTCCTAATTTTAGAGGAAGTGCTTTCAATTTTCTGCCATTAAGGATAGTGCTTGCTGTGGGTTTGTCATATATGGCTTTTATTATGTTGAGGTATGTTCCCTCTATGACTGCTTTCTGGAGTTTTGATCATAAATGGGTCTCAAATTTTGTCAAAGGCTTTCTCTGCATCTATTGAAATAATCATATGGTTTTCATCTTTCAATTTGTTAATATTGTGTATCATAGTGATTGATGTGAATGTTGAAGAATCTTTGAATTCCTGGGGTAAAGCCCACTTGGTTATCATGTATGATCTTTTTAATATGTTGTTGGATTCTGTTTGCAAGAATTTTGTTGAAGATTTTTGCATCTATTTTCAGCAGTGATATTGGCCTGTGGTTTTCTTTCTTTCTCTCTCTCTCTCTCTCTCTCGGTGGCATCTTTGTCTGGTTTTGGTATTGGGGTGATGGTGGCCTCATAGAATGACTTTGAGAGCTTAGCTTCCTCAGCAATCTGGAAGAGTTGAGTAGGATAGGTGTTAGCTCCTCTCTTAATTTTTGTTAGAACTCACATGAGGTCATTTGTTCCTGGGCTTTTGTTTGTTGGAAGATTTTTTATTGCAGTTTTGATTTCTGTGCTTGTAATGGGTAAAACCTTGTTTTTAAAAGACCAAGGACTGATGAAGTACTGTAGTTCAGGCTACAAAATGGGGTGACTCCATAGCTTTTGGCAAAGCTGAATGTTCACCACCACTACCCCCAAATGGAGCATCTGTGAATGGTTTAACAGGGTTCTGAATGGATTATAAAGCAATCTTGCTGCTAAGGACATTTTGTGGTCTGATCTGCTAAGTACTATCTTACACCAATATTAAGATCAAAATGCATTGTTACTTTCCATCCACTTGGATTGCTTAAAATCTCTTTGTCCTTCAGTGGCTAGATTTTAATGGCACTTTTCATGTCGATTAGAAATTCTCTTTGTGTTTTCAATTACCCTCAAAGTCCAATTTTTAAAAAGGTTTTTTAAAAGCTATTTGCTTCCTAAAACATTCTTAGGTTAAGATGACTGGAAGGTGGTAATATATATTTCATCTAATAGATGGCCAAGAAGAGAATAAATACTAGTAAACAGACTTCTAACACCTTTGGACAACACTTGAAGAACTTAGCCAACAGGCATGCACACTGGTTCTACCCTCTGGTCTTTATCTCCACTTGTTCCCCTATGTAATTGGGTATTCTCTGCTCATGGGACTAGAGATCAGTATGCAAATGAGAGTAGAACTGCAAGGACTGATTTTGCCATAAACTTTGAAGCTGAGTAGACATTTTTTATGGTTTGAGGCCAAGGAGTGGGGTTTAGAGACAGATGAAGCAATGTGTAGGCAGAGCTGAAGAACATTTTTTGCTAAACTGAAGCAGCAATTAGAAATTTACACTAACTTGGGGAACGTTTCCTCTGTAAAATTCCCATGCTCACTGAATTTAGGGTACACTTAAGTTTTTACTGATGGGGTGATACTATATTGAATAGATAAGGTTTCATTTACCATATTCTTTACTATCAGAGCTCTATCTTTCTTCCTAGGTTTATTTTCCTTGATTCTTATTAAAGTGAAGGAAATGTAAATTGCTCAGTCATGTCCAATTCTTTGACCCCATGGATTACATAGTTCATTTAATTCTCCAGGGCAGGATACTGGAGTGAGTAGCCTTTCCCTTTTCCAGGGTAACTTCCTAAGCCAGGGATCGAATTCAGGTCTCCAGCATCACAGGTGGATTCTTTACTAGTTGAGCCACAGGGAAGCCGAAGAATACTAGAGGGGGTAGCTTATCCTTTCTCCAGCAGATCTTCCCGACCTAGGAATCCAACCAGGTTCTCCTGCATTGCAGGCAGATTCTTTACCAACTGAGTTATTACTGTGTTTATATTTCTTGAATTAAAATATGTGGCTTTTTTTTGCCAACCTCGAGATATTCTTTTATCTCAAAATTATGCATGTAGCAAGAGAATTATCCTCTTTGTATGTTTTAAACCAGGAGAATTTGAACACATCAGGAAGTCTTTACATTTCTTTTTCAAAATACTATGTATTTCTTCATGGTATTTTATTTCATGTAGGAAGATAGTCTCAAGATCAGAAAAGAAATAACACACAGTTTTGAATGAACATGGACTTCATGGAGTATCAGTCTTCCTGTTTCCTCCTGAGAATTTGCAAGGCATTTGCTTATAGTTGTTTAT
This sequence comes from Aepyceros melampus, assembly GCA_006408695.1. Classification (NCBI taxonomy): domain Eukaryota; kingdom Metazoa; phylum Chordata; class Mammalia; order Artiodactyla; family Bovidae; genus Aepyceros; species Aepyceros melampus. Next base: position 77,460 of record SJXQ01004695.1, read on the forward strand.
TAAGCACTAATGAAATATACAAGTAGACATATTGGGTTGGCCAAAATCTTTGGGTTTTTCTGTAACATCTTATGGGAAAAGGCAATAGCCATATCATTATAGTCTTTATTGTTATGGCTCTTATACTTCTGGAGGAAAATTAATGCATACATGTGATAGTTATACATATATATATGAACATATACATGCATATATATATATATATATATATATATATATATGCTGAATATCCTATTACTCCTAAAAGCTAACGGTTAGGAAGAAAAATAGTTTCTATGAAATTATACACTTTGTGATGGGGTGTGGGCATGAAGGTCAAAGATGAACATGTGGGAAATAATTATTAAGAAATTGTTAAATTTTAAACTCATTTGCTTAATTATTTTTCTGATTGTTTTGTAATTAATATTGTACTACCACTGGTACTAAAATTATTAAAATATCTCTGGTACTTCTGGTAATGCAGAGAAATACTGAAAAACATTTGGTAATAAAATTTATTATAATTTAAAAAACTTATACTTTTTTGTGGTTTCAGGCCTTTGTCTATCTTCCTTTCCTTGAAAGGAAAGGAAAGGCTTTCCTTTCCAAGCAGGAAAACCATTGCTAGACAACAGACAACAGAGTTGGGAGTGTAAAATTAACTCAGTTTACAACATTGCATGATTTTTGCTTTAAGTTTTGACCACAACTCATAGCATATGGGATTATAGCTCCCTGACCAGGGATTGAACCCATGTCCCCTGCATTGGAAGGCAGAGTCTTAACCACTAGATCACTGGGGAAGTCCCAATTTATTTTATTAGAAAAATGTGTTGTATCAACAGTTATAATATTACATGTTTTTAGTTGTTTTATAATTTAGATGAAGGTTGAGATTACTCAAGGAATTAGAAAAATCAATAAATGGACAACGAGTTGAAAAAGTCATGACTAATTTGAGATCTCGACATCATAGCATATTAAAAACTGGATCAGTGAGTGAACTTCTTTAAAGAACTTAAAATATATATTTTTAAGTAATCAAAAAGGTAGAAAGGTATATAATAATATTGTTTGTATTGGTAATATAATTTTAATTTAATATATTTAATGCCTTATAATCTACATTTGAATTTTGTGGTAATTTGTTGTAAATCACTTGAGACCTTCAGTATGATATATACCTACAGAGAACAAATTAAAGATTTAAAGATAAAAAAAATTAACTCACACCAAACATATAAAAATATTGAGGTAAATATAAAAGTTATACTTTCATTAGAAATAAATTGATGTGAAACTAAATTATTGAAGCTAAAATTATATTGCTTCCTGAGAGATATTACTAATGTATTCTAACAGAGTTCTTCTGAACTCACAAAAAGATGAAAAATTATGAGTTTTAAAGCTGTTTTTGTTTTTACCTAATTTTTTTTCCAATTTTATAATATCTACACTTTTTCTGCTATGAGAAATGAGCAGATTAGCAACATATTTTTACTTTACTTCAGTCTTCCCACTTTTCTGCCAAATTTTGTTATTCATATTTTTGTATTTTACATTTTAAATGTTTATAATTATGGTATACATTAGGGATGTTCATAGATATTTCTGGTTCCGGCTTTCCAAGCTTATGGTATAAGTGTATTTTCTATCACTATCTTATTCTGTTAGGGCTGCCATAGCAAAATAACTTAAACCAGTGGTTTAAACAGCAGAAATTTATTTTCTCACAATTCTGGAGAATAAAAGTTTTGAATCAGGGTTATAGTCTTGTTGGGTTCTGTGAGAGCACTTTTTCTGGCTTGCACACATCTTCCCTCTGACTATGTCTACATAGCTGTTCCTTGATATTGCACTGGTGAGAGACAGATATTCTTTTTTCTTCTTATGGTAAAGCCACCAGTCCTAATCCTCATGACCTCATTTAGTCTTAATCTCTAAAAGCTCCAGCTCCAAACACATCACATTAGGAGTTAGGATTTCAACATATGAATTTAGTTATTGTTGTTTAGTTGCTAAATCGTGTCTGACTCTTCTGAGACTCTATGCACTGTAGCCCACCATGCTCCTCTGTCCATGGGATTTCCCAGACAAATATACTGGAGTGAGTGGATTGCCATTTCCTTCTCCAGGGGGTATTCCTGACCCAGCGATTGAACCTGTGTCTCCTGCATTGGCAGGTGGAGTTTTTACTGCTGAGCCACCAGGAAAGCCCATGTGAATTTAGAGGGGTACATAATTCAGTCTGTAGAAATCTCCATTCAAAGTTAATGAAGGCTATAACATCTTTAGCCTAAAATATGTGAGTGGAAGTTTAAAACAAACAAACAACAACAACAATAAAAACCCTGTATAATTTGCAAGGTTTCACTTTCACTGCTATAGTGATGGTTGAAGTTTCCTTTGAGATAAAGCCTTTCCTCAGCCTGGTTATCTGATGGACTACCAATGACAGAGCCCCACTTCCAACCTGTATCTGTTATGGTATATGGTAGGATTCAAGATATTTGTTGTGCTAAGCCACTGAGACACTGAGAATTATATTACTGCAGTATTGCTTAGCTCATTTGAATGCATATTATGAAGTGTACAATTTAACCTATATCTGCAGTTCCCTTAACTTTTCATTTTACAACTCATTTATTTAATTTTTATCATCAATTTTTCAGTCACTTCAGTTCAGTTCAGTCGCTCAGTCATATCTGACACTGGGACCCCATGGACAGCAGCATACCAGGCTTTCCTGGCCATCACAAACTCCTGGAGCTTGCTCAAACTCATGTCCATTGAGTTGGCGATGCCATCCAACCATCTCATCCTCTGTCATCCCCATCTCTTCCTATCTGCAATCTTTCCCAGTATCAACATCTTTTCCAATGAGTTGGCTCTTTGCATCAGGTGGCCAAAGTATTGGAGTTTCAGCTTCACCATCAGTCCTTCCAATTAATATTCAGGACTGATTTCCTTTAGGATTGACTAGTTGGATCTCCTTGCAGTCCAAGGGACTCTGAAGAGTCTTCCCTAACACCACAGATTAAAAGCCTCAATTATTTGGTGCTCAGCTTTCTTTATAGTACAACTTTTCCAATGAGTCAGCTCTTCATGTCAGGTGGCCAAAGTATTGGAGTTTCAGCTTCAACATCAGTCCTTCCAATGAACACCCAGGACTGATCTCCTTTAAGATGGACTGGTTGGATCTCCTTGAAGTCCAAGGGACTCTGAAGAGTCTTCCCTAACACCACAGATCAAAAGAATCCATTCTTTGGTGCTCAGCTTTCTTTATAGTACAGCTCATATATTCATACATGACTACTGGAAAAACAGATTTGACCGGATGGACCTTTGTCAGCAAAGTAATGTCTCTTCTTTTTAATACACTCTCTAGGTTGATCATAGCTTTTCTTCCAAGGAACAAGTGTATTTTAATTCCATGGCTGCAGTCACCATCTGCAGTGATTTTGGAGCTCAAGAAAATTAAGTCGCTCCCTGTTTCCATTGTTTCTCCATCTATTTGCCATGAAGAAATGAGACCGGATGCCATGATCTTTGTGTTTTGAATGCTGAGTTTTAAGCCAGCTTTTCCACTCTCCTCTTTCACTTTCATCAAGAAGCTCTTTAGTTGCTGTTTGCTTTATGCCATAATGGTGGTGTTATCTGCAATCTGAGGCTATTGATATTTCTCCCAGCTATCTTGATTTCAGCTTGTGTTTCTTCCAGCCCAGTGTTTCTCATGATGTACTCTGCATCAGTTTAGTTCAGTTCAGTCGCTTAGTCGTGTCCGACTCTTTGAGACTCCATGAATTGCAGTACACCAGGCCTCCCTGTCCATCACCATCTCTTGGAGTTCACTCAAACTCATGTCCATCGAGTCAGTGATGCCATCTGGCTATCTCACCCTCTGTCATCCCCTTCTCTTCCTGCCCCCAATCCTTCCTAGCATCAAAGTCTTTTCCAATGAGTCAACTCTTCACATGAGGTGGCCAAAGTACTGGAGTTTCAGCTTTAGCATCATTCTTTTCAAGGAACACCCAGGGCTGATCTCCTTCAGAATGGACTGGTTGGATCTCCTTGCAGTCCAAGGGACTCTCAAGAGTCTTCTCCAACACCACAGTTCAAAATCATCAATTCTTCAGTGCTAAGCTTTCTTCACAGTCCAACTCTCACATCCATACATGACTACTGAAAAAACCATAACCTTGACTAGATGGACCTTTGTTGGCAAAGTAATGTCTCTGCTTTTGGATTTGTTATCTAGTTTGATCATAACTTTCCTTCTAAGGAGTAAGCGTATTTTAATTTCATGGCTGCAATCACCATCTGCAGTGATTTTAGAGCCCCCAAAATTAAAGTCTGACACTGTTTCCCCATCTGTTTGCCATGAAGTCATGGGACCAGATGCCATGATCTTAGTTTTCAGAATGTTGAGATTTAAGCCTAATTTTTCACTCTCCTCTTTCACTTTCATCAGGAGGCTTTTTAGTTCCTCTTCACTTTCTGCCATATAAGCAGGGTGACAACATACAGCCTTGATATACTCCTTTCCCATTTTGGAACCAGTCTATTGTTCCATACCATTTTTTAATTGTTGCTTTTTGACCTATATACAGATTTCTCAGGAGGCAGTTAAGGTGGTCTGGTATTCTCATCTTTTAAAGAATTTTCCAGTTTGCTGTGATCCACAAGTCAAGACTTTGGTGTAGTCAATGAAGCAGAAGTAGATGTTTTTCTGGAATTTTCTTGCTTTTCTATGATCAAAAGGTATGTTGGCAGATTGATCTCTGGTTCCACTACCTTTTCTAAATCCAGCTTGAACAATTGGAAGTTCTCAGTTCACGTACTGTTGAATCCTAGCTTGGAGAATTTTGAGCATTACTTTGCTAGTGTGTTAAATGCGTGCAATTGTGTGGTAGCATGAACATACTTTGGCATTGCCCTTATTTAGAATTGGCATGAAAACAGACCTTTAGTCACTTAAATGTATTTAATTTATGATCAAATCATATTGTTTAAAAATGTATTCAATGTATTTTTTCTTAGACATAGTTATTTAAAAAATAAATGTAGTAAATATAGTCATTAGGTTCATTTTATTTTTCTAAACTCTGAAAGTATCTTCAGTCTTTTTCATATTTGGGCTTTGCTGTAGAGAAATCTGAGAAAACAGTCTGATGTTTTGCCTTTATATTATACGTATTTGTATACATGTGTGTATTTTGAAAAAAAAAATAATTTTATAGCTTTCAGCTACTCTATAACACCATGTGATGAGTTTCCCTGGTGACTCAAACAGTAAAGAATCTGTCTGCAGATTCTTGGATCTTGGATCCAAGATCCTTGGCTCAAGAAGATGCCTGGAAATGGGAATGGCAATGCACTCCAGTATTCTTGCCTGGAGAATTCCATGGACGGAGGAGACTGACGGGCTATAGTCTATGACATCCCTAAGATATTCCCTCATAGCTCAGTTGGTAAAGAACCCGCCTGCAATGCAGGAGATGCTGCTTCAATTTCTGGGTGAGGAAGATCCGCTGGAGAAGGGGTAGGCTACCCACTCCAGTATTCTTAGGCTTCCCTGTGGCTCAGCTGGTAAAGAATCCGCCTGCAATGCAGGAGACCTGGGTTCGATCCTTGGATTGGGAAGATCCCCTGGAGAAGAGAAAGGCTTCCCACTCCAATATTCTGGCCTGGAGAATTCCATGTCCAGGGGTTGCAAAGAGTCGAACACGACTGAGCAACTCTCACTTTCAAGAGTTGAGTACAACTGAGTAACTAACAATTTCATTTATTTTTCAAAGCACCTTGTATGCCATACTCTATATATCTTATATTCTATAATCTTACAGCAATATTTCATTCATTGTCATTGTCATATACTATTTCATTGGATTGCTATAGCATAACTTACATTGTTTACTGCAAGTAAACATTTCAGTTGCTCTCAATTTGAACTGTTGTCTAGAACAAAATGACTAGCATTCCTTTACACATATCCAGATATGGAAATGCATATATTTCTTTGAGTTTTATACCTAGGAGTGAAATTACTGAGTTAAAGGATATGTATTTAGCTAACATTACTAACTCAAACTACCACACAATTGCACTCAACTCACACGCTAGTAAAGTGATGCTTAAAATTCTCCAAGCCAGGCTTTAGCAATATGTGAACAATGAACTTCCAGATGTACAAGCTGATTTTAGAAAAGACAGAGGAACCAGAGATCAAATTGCCAATGTCTACTGGTTCATCGAAAAAGCAAGAGAGTTCTAGAAAAACATCTATTACTGCTTTATTGACTATGCCAAAGCCTTTGACTGTGTGGGTCACAATAAATTGTGGAAATTTCTGAAAGTGATGGGCATACCGGACCTCCTGACCTGTCTCTTGAGAACCTGTATGCAGTTCAGGAAGCAACAGTTAGAACTGGACATGGAGCAACAGACTGATTCCAAATAGTAAAAGGAGTACGTCAAGGCTGTATATTGTCACCCTGCTTATTTAACTTATATACAGAGTACATCATGAGACACGCTGGGCTGGATGAAGCCCAAGCTGGAATCAAGATTGCCAGGAGAAATATCAATAACTTCAGATGTGCAGATGACACCACCCTTATGGCAGAAAGTGAAGAAGAACTAAAAAGCCTCTTGATTAAAGTGAAAGAGGAAAGTGAAACATTGGCTTAAAGCTCAACATTCAGAAAATGAAGATCATGGCATCTGGTCCATCACTTCATGGCAAATAGATGGGAAACAGTGGCTGACTTTATTTTTGGGGGCTCCAAAATCACTGCAGATGGTGACTGCAGCCATGAAATTAAAAGATGTGTACTCCTTGGAAGGAAAGTTATGGCCAATCTAGGCAGCATATTAAAAAGCAGAGACATTACGTTTTCAACAAAGGCCCATCTAGTCAAGGCTATGGTTTTACCAGTGGTCATGTATGGATGTGAGAGTTGGACTATAAAGAAAGCTGAGTGCCGAAGAATTGATGCTTTTGAACTGTGGTGTTGGAGAAGACTCTTGAGAGTTCCTTGGACTGCAAGGAGATCCAACCAGTCCATCCTAAAAGAGATCAGTCCTGGAAGTTCACTGGAAGGACTGATGTTGAAGCTGAAACTCCAATACTTTGGCCACCTCATGCAAAGAGCTGACTCATTTGAAAAGACCTTGATGTTGGGAAAATTTGAGGCAGGAGGAGAAGGGGACAACAGAGGATGAGATAGTTGGATGGCATCACTGACTCACTGGACATAGGTTTGGGTGGACTGCAGGAGTTGATGATGGAGAGGGAGGCCTGGTGTGCTGCGGTTCATGGGGTTGCAAAGAGTCGGACATGACTGAGAAACTGAACTGACTGAACATTATTAAATAATGACAAATTGCTTGCAAAAATGTAGTAATTGATGGCATCATCAACTCAATGGACATGAGTTTGAGCAAGCTCCAGGAGTTAGTTATGGACAGGTCGCAAAGAGTCAGACATGACTGAGAGACTGAACTCATTGAACTGCAACCATCACCAGTATGGCATGAGAGTCATATTACTCTAGATTCCCATCAATGTTCCTTGTTTTCAGACTTTTATTTTTTTAATTTAAATTTATTTATTTTAATTGGAGACTAATTACAATATTGTATTGGTGTTTCCATACATCAACATGAATCCACCACAGATGCACACGTGTTCCCCATCCTGAACCCCCTCTCACTTCCCTCCCCTTACCATCCCTCTGGGTCATCCCAGGCACCAGCCCCAAGTATCCTGCATCAAACCTAGACTGGTGATTCATTTCTTATATGATATTATACATGTTTCAATGCCATTCTCCCAAATCATCCCACCTTCTCCCTCTCCCACAGAGTCCAAAAGACTGTTCTATACATCTGCGTCTCTTTAGCCACTACAGTGAATGGATATTGATATGTCATGATTTAACTGGAATTTCTCAGATGAATAATGATATTGAGTACCATTTGTAACTTTGTCAGTATGCTTTTTATGACTAAAATACATATTTTTATAGAATAATTTTATGTTCTACAGAATTAATGTTCAGTAAATAATATGAAAGGCAAAAAGAACCCACAGGTGAATTGCTGTTTCCATTGTTTTTAGGAAAAAATGAAATCTACTAGCATATGGTTGCCATTTGTATATTTAAGTAGAACAGAGGAGATTATTAGTAGCCAGAAAGCTAAGGTGTTTTTCAACTTCAAAGATAGTTTTAAAATGAAATATTATAAGCAATATCAATATATTATTTTGGTTTATTAAATGTTACTTAACTCTAAGTATATTCAAGTCTTATACTGGAATCCTAGGGCTTAATAGATGAATAAGAGATGTTCCCTGTCCTCAAGGAGATTGCGACCGCTATATAAATATAAGGTGATACATTTAAAAATGTGAAGAATGGCAGCATATAAACAGTTTAAAAGACAGGTAGTGTTAAATATTACATGTTGGAACTTAGAGGAATCATGCCTTGGAGGGAAATGTGGATCTATATAATGGAAAATGAGTAGAAGATAATTCTCAGTAGTAGTAAGAGGAGAGAAGGTGCAGAGATGGAAATTTCAGACGAAGTAAACTGAGTAAATAGCCTAGATGAGCAATTTATGGAGGGGATAGTACAAAATGTAGAGAGAGGTTAATTATTAGAGTATGGATGATCACTAATGCCAGTGCTAAGGGGTCTAAATATATTTTTTGGCTGTTGGATTCTATCAGAGAATTCACCATTGTAGGGGTAGTGTGGGGAAAGAAATAAGACTAGTCACATTTTAGGAAGTTTAACTTGGCTATTATGTCCTAGAGAAACAACTGGAGCAAATAGGTAGAGGGAGGAAAATATAACCAGGAAGGGAAAAGAGGGGAGAAAAAAAAGCTATTAGAAACTTATGTTAAACCAATCAGTTATTCTTCATTAAATTCTGGATAAACGGTAAGATTTAGAGGAAAATTAGGAATCACATCAGGCTTCCCTTGTGGCTCAGTGGTAAAGAATCTACCTGCCAATGCAGAAGGCATAGGTTCAATCCCTGGGTTGGGAAGATCCCCTGGAGAAGGGAATGGTAACACACTCCAATATTTTTGCCTGGTACATTCCATGGATAGAAGAGCCTGGTGGTCTACAGTCCATGGGATTCAAAAGTGTCAGACACAACTTAGTGAATAAAGAATAACAGCTAAGAAATTGCAACATGAGCACTATATTCTTTTATAAGCTAGTATGGAAGCTTTCAATGTGTATATATTTCTTGCAGAAAATTTCTTTTGTGACAATTTGAATTACCCAGGCAAATAACACTACTAAACATAAAAAAGTGTGTGACTTTTATTTTTTATTAGATGTGTAATATGATACTTTTCCTTATTGTAAGAACAAGAAATATTTTCTCACATAATTCATCTAACAGCATGCTTTAAGAAAAAGTATAACTGCTTAAAAATATTTTTCCCTGAAGGACCAACACCATATGTTCATGAACAATTAAATCTGAACATATTTTCTATTTTTTTTCTCAGTGGTTTATTTGTTGATTTTTTTGAAGCCTAAAATAGATCGTAATTACTAAAAGAAAATGGTTCCAAAAAATACCAATAGAAGTTGTCTGGCATATTGGTTTTTGTTTAATCATGAGCAAGTACCAGATTAATAGTGGAAAACACATTAAATCCTTCAGATATATTTGGGAATTGACACTATGATCCCAGAAATGATAGTACAGGGTTTTAAAGAGATGCTTAATATTTTCTCTGTAATTAAAATTTTGATTGTAGTTTTTATGTCACATAGATCCCTTATGGATCAACTCTTTCTGAAAGATATTTTTATTATGATGACAAACCAACACATTTTTTATAGTTCAACTCTTTTAGAAAATATTAGATCTCTTTTAAAGCAATCATTCAACAAGAAATCACAAAGTTTTCCCCCACATGTACTATACTTAATGCCTTGAAATTTTTCTTTTTTTTCTGACCTTTACAAGAACACAAATTTAAAGCATTAAATAGTGAATGTCAGAGTGCTTTCCTGGAGGCATAAAGAGCTCACTCATAGTGTGGTTATTACACAACTCACATACCTTTATATAATTCCTGCTCTAGGAAATAAAAGGTTAAACACACTTTTTATAATCCAAAGCCAAACACTGAAAAATGGAAGGGCTTTTTTTTCAACCTATTTTTATTATTTGTAATGTTTAATAAATGCTACAGTGAATAAAACATTTAAATAGAAAATTGTACTCAAAAGATTGTGATGGACTGTCATCTTATGTTCCAGAAGCACTGAAGCAAATTTGGAATGCACTCTAGCAGGTTAGGATCTTCACAATGGAATTGTAATTATAAGACAACATTTTAATATTAAGGATTAATGGCAAATTTTAGACAGTCAAATTCAACACTGACAAATAGAATCTCTAATGTCAGGCAAATAGAATGTATATCTTTTATACATATATTGCATTCATTTCAATATTCAGATTCTGTCTTCAATTCGTAGGCTAGCTGAATTCTTTCTTCCAACATTCATAGTTTTCAATTTTAAATAATTATCTTCAAAGTAAAATGTTTAGAATTTTTTTTCTACTCAATTTTTGTAGTGTTTTTTTTTTTTTTCATTTTCATCTCTTAGGAAAAACTCCCTTTGAAAACAGCAGTTTTTAAAGACAAAATAGTGTTCACAGTGACTCAATAGTTCTGTTGTTTGGAGACTTTAGCAATGGTTTTAAGAATTGGGGATATCAGCTTGGAAAGTAAGTTTTCTGCACTGCTTCTGAAAAGTATGCAGAATCAGTGAAATCAATAAGGAAATTAAACTAGATCTGAGTTATTGATGGCTCCTCTGGGCTATCCATGACTTTAAAGGACATAGAGTGGCTGGTTTGTTGGAGTCAGGGACATTCAAATAGCATGATCTAAAATGTTAAACAAAAAAAGCTGCAGGTCAGTCAAAGTAACAGAAACCATTATTGTTCCAGATCAGAGAATTCCAAGTTTGTATGTTATAATATGTGACTTCTTGGTACTAATGTTGCTGTGACACATAATAGTGCTTTACTGCCTATGAAGTGTAGATTTGGTTATGAATACATAGAAAATGCATGCTAGATTCGAAAACTCCAAAAAAATTCTAGATACATCATCATTAATTTAAAAAAATTATTTATTTATTTGTTTACTTTTGGCTGCTCTGGGCCTTCAATGCTACAGTTTTCCCTAGTTGCAGTGAGTGGGGGCTATTCTGTACTTGTGGTGCACAGGCTTCTCATTGTGGTGGCTTTTCTTGTTGCAGAATATGGCTCTAAGGCATTCATGCTTCTGCAGTTGTGACTCCTGGGCTCTAGAGCACAGGCTCAGTAGTTGTAATGTGTGGGTTTATTGCTCCATGGCATGTGGAATCTTCCTGAACTAGTGATCAAACCCATGTCTCCTGCATTGCAGGCAGATTCTTTACCACTGAGCCATCAGGGAAGCCCTTGTCATTAATTTTTAAATTAATTCCACATTAATGAATTTCAAAGTGTTGTTGACACTCAGAGTTGGGTTAGTTGACGCACGAGTTGGCATTGTTGACACAAGAGCCGACTCTTTGTGAGCCCCATTGCCTGCAGCATGCCAGTCTTCCCTATCCTTCACTATCTCCTGGAGTTTGCTCAAACCCATCCAACCATCTCACCTCTGTTGTCCCCTTCTCCTCCTGTCTTCAGTCTTTCCCAGCATCAGGGTCTTTTCCAGTGAGTCACCTCTACATATCAGGAGACCAAACTGTTGGAGCTACAGCTTCAGCATCAGTCGTTCCAATGAGTATTCAGGATCAATTCCTTTAGGATTGACTTGCTTGATCTCCTTGCAGTCCAGGAACTTTCCAACATCACAGTTCAAAAGCATCTGTTCTATAGCACTCAGCCTTCTTTATGGTCCAACTCTCTCATCCATACATGACTGCTGGAAAAACTATAGTTTTGACTAGATGGACGTCTGTTGGCAAAGTAAAGCCTCTGCTTATTAATATGATATCTAGGCTTGTCATAGCTTTACTTTCCAGGAGCAAATGTCTTATAATTTCATGGCTGTAATCACTGTCTACAGTGCTTTTGGAGCCTAAGAAAACCTATTTCAAATACTAAATTTCATTTCACCTGTTTACTTTTGCCTTTGAAATTTATATATTGTTAGAAACGTTTTAATTATATATGTGATTCACATTGTCAGTCAAATGTGACCCTGTGGTCTTTGAGAATTATTTTCATTTTCTATAAAAATTTGTGATCCCTAAGTTGATCAATAATCTTCATCTGATCTCTCTAGCAATGAACTTGATTTCAGAGGGTTCAGAAGACTGATTTATGGAGATCACATTCTCCCTGTATAAATAAGTCACATCTATCTTTCCTTTGAGAAAGGTCTGCTTAATTTATTTTTAGGAGTCTTCATGCCAACATTTTAACATTTAGATAGAATCATATGTTGTATTTGAGGTTTTTCAAATTATTTAGGAACTAAATTAATTTATAAAGGACCTTGAGAGTTGTATAGTTTTAAATTTTAAAATTTCAATGTAGTTGTAGCTTTCTCTTTAAGGAAATAATTATTTCCATAATAAAAGTTTTATATATTGATACTCTCAAGCATCATCCTAGTTGTTTGTGAGATTTTATAAACAAAACAATTTGGTTACTCTTCTAAGCCTTCTGAAAATGTGCCATAATCACAATCTGTGTGTTTTATCTGAAAATTTTGTAAATACTACTGCATAATATTAAATAGATTTCATGTTTATCCATTTAGAAAAATATAAACATGGCTTTAAATATTCTAAAAACTCCTTTATGTTAGTGATGGTGTTATCAGTTGGACTAGGTGGGTAGAAGAAAACATGAAAAAAATACAAACAACTCTTGTAAAACAATCTTCAGCTTTGTAAGTCTGTGGTCTTAAGTTAAATTTATAAAAGTTAAATATAATTTTACAAACACAGTAATTAATTTTCATATTTGGTTTTTATGCCTACAAATTATTATTGTGAAATGCAAGAAAAGATCCAGCCAACAAAGTGTTTTTCTTGATTTGATCTTTTTTCTATAGTCACTTTCAGGTTTTGTAGTAGTTCAAGTAATGCTCTCCATTAATTGATTTTACCAATTTTAGTGAACTGGACATAGTTAATTTATAAAATACTAAATACAAATAAAATGTATTTAATATCTTCCACCTATCATTTATAATTATCATGTGATTTGAGAATTATATAACAATTTTTACATTATTGTAGGGGATAAAATTGTAGAAGTATATATGTATCATTTACATGTATTTTGAAGTTTTTGACTTTTAAGTTTCTTTATTTTTGATACAATGGCCAAATGAAATAATAGTAATGAATATTTGAATGTCATTGTATGCAAATAATCACATGAATATATGATAAACTGCTCACTTTAAAGATTAAAATAAATCACCCACACAAAATTTGTTTTCTTCTAGTAAAACTTTTAGAAGAAAGAGAGTTGTGGAATATCTGCTTTTTTTAAATTCTGTTTTAATGTTTTAAGTAAGAAAATAAGATGATATTTGGATAAATATAGAATATGAACACTACTTTTGATATTTCAATAGTTAAATCTAAGTTTTCTATTTTTTAATATACAAGTTTATTTAAGGATACTATATATGCTTATTCCTTTCCCCATCTTTAGCTTCTGAGATAAATGCACATATTATGTGGATATAAAATTAATACACTTTCATTTCTATAGCAACTACTTTTATTCAAAAATTTCAAAGTTTACAATAACATTTTCAAATAAGCCATATATAGAATAAATATAGTAAGTCTATAGGTTACTTTGATATTTTTAATAAATAGAAAATAGGGCAGTTTGTGTATAGTTTAATGAAAGCAAGATTTTTATCAAGTGAAATCTGTGCATGTATGTTTTACTACATAACCCTGCACATGAGTACAAAGATCGTATATAACGCATACCCCGATACCGACATTTGCGAAAGCATGCCTGTGCATGTTTGTCTATTTCTCATTTACTACTGAACTGAACTGAAGGGAAAACACATGACTTAGTGAGTAAACAACAAAGGTAAGCACATAGTGGATTAAATTGTTGCTTAGAAGAGTAATATAAATTAGATATTGAAACATTTTAACTATTTTAATTAAGGAATTAATAAGTACCGTAGCACTATTTAGAAGGGAGAGCATTCTTAAAAATGGTGATCAAAAGATTTTTATCATCCATTGTAATAATTATTTAGCCAAACTACAGAGACTGTTTCAAAAATAGTGATAACTTTTTTCTAAGAAAATTTTTTTTGTCTAGGAAAAACCTAATGTATATTTGTTTGCATTGGCACCCTGGCATGATATATGGACTTAGTGAAATTCAGACATGCCTATGAAATGTAACCATGCTTTATTTACTAATAGGCGGTAGTAATTAGAATCCAGTTAGATCATATTTGCTAAGAGAAAAGAAGTTTCCCTTTTAATATTTTTTATTAGGGGTGGTATTTACTTACATAGGTTATGCACAGGTGTAGATATATGCTACTTGCTGCTGCTGCTGCTGCTAAGTCGCTTCAGTCGTGTCCGACTCTGTGCGACCCCATAGACCGCAGCCCACCAGGCTCCGCCGTCCCTGGGATTCTCCAGGCAAGAACACTGGAGTGGGTTCCCATTTCTTTCTCCAATGCATGAAAGTGAAAAGTGAAAGTGAAGTCGCTCAGTCCTGTTCAACTCCTAGCGACCCCATGGACTGCAGCCTTCCAGGCTCCTCTGTCCATGGGATTTTCCAAGCAAGAAAACTGGAGTGGGGAGCCATTGCTACTTAAGTAACATTAAATTTTGTAAAAAGATAGAGCATGCCTATTACATGAAAAAGTCTATTATGAATTATAAATTTTAAATCTAAAACTGACTTCAAGTTTTAAGTTTGCGTTTACGATATATGAAGTTTTGCGCTAATACTAATTTAAAGATTGTTTTTAAATATCACATGAATTTAGCAAACATGTTCAGATTTATTTTTGCTTTTTTTTGAGATTAAAGTATTTCTCTTTCTTGACTGTCAGGAGCAAGTTAGAAGTTGTACATACTGGGTCTGTATGTTGGCTTGTGCAATAAATAGATCAAAAATTGAATTTGGCTAGTTGATGGCTGTGGTAAGAATTTCTGATTAGACAGGGTCTATAGAATTGTAAATAGGAAGGAAAAAGAGGCCTGGAAGTTACTGAAATATCAGTTTAAAATTGATGAGTTAAAAATTAAATATGTTCTTGTTTCGTTTCATACTCATGTGGAAATATTTTATTAGTTCTTGTGTTCACAAATCCAAAAATAAGATTGTATAGAAACAGAAAACATATATTACAAAACAATAAGTAAAAGCTTATAACATTTATGTGATATATATATATATGACATTATAAAATACTAAAACAATACAAAATAGTTTAGTACTAAAGATGAGCAGAAAGAAGCTAATTACCAAAGTAAAACAAAGAAAGTGAACTTTTTGTTCATATATAATCTTATATCTCATATGCGTTCTGTTTTGTGACACTAATTTGCTTTTAGAGTACTTTAAATCAACACATACACACACACACAGAAATATAAATATAAATATATATATATATATATTTATGCCTTGCTGGTGGCTCAGACTGCAACAATCTGCCTGCAATGCGGGAGACCTGGGTTCAAACCTTGGGTTGAGAAGATTCTGTGGAGAAGGGAATGACTACCCAGTACAGTATTCTTGCCTGGAAAATACCATGGACAGAGGAGCCTGATGGGCTACAGTCCATGGGGCTGCAGAGAGTCAGATACAAATAGTGGTTCCTTTCAAAGTAAAATTTTTTTAATAACTTTTTATTTTAGAATAGTTTCGACAGAAAAATTGCATAGAATGTACACAGCAATTAATGAGTAGACATCAGTGCATAGTAATAACTAGTCGATTCTTTATTCATATTTCCTTAGATTTCACCTAATGTTCATTTTCTCTTCTAAGATTCCATTTAAGATGCCACAATATGTTTAACTGTCATGTCTCATTGGGTTTCTTTTGGTTGTGACAGTTGCTCAGATGTTTCTTTTTCCTGACTATCCTGACAGTCCTGAGAACTATTGATCAGATATTTTGTAGAATGTACCTCTATTGTCATTGCCTCCTGTTTTTCTCATGATGAGACTAGGGGTATGGGTATTGGGTAGAAAAGAGGTAAGGTGCCTGTTACAGCTCATCAAGGGTATATACAGTTGACCTTTGAACACCGTGAAGATTAGGACTGCTCGCCCTCCCAGCAGTCACAAATCTACACACACTTAGGGTCACCCTGCAACCACTGTCCTCCTCACAGTCGTTCTGCATCTGGGAACTCAACCACCATGGATTACGCAGTGCTGTCGTATTTACTACTGAAAACATTCTCATGTAGGTGGACCAGAGCAGCTCACATCCACTGATAGTCAAAGGTTATTGATCATCAACACAGCTTATCACTGTTAATGCTGATCTTGATCACCTGACTGAGGTGGTGGCTCTCAGGTTTCTCTATTGCAGCCTTACACTTTCCTCCCTTTCCATACTGTGTTCTTTGAAGGTCTCTATGCCCAGCTCACTTGCTGCTAAGTCACTTCAGTCATGTCCAACTTTGTGTGACCCCATAGACGGCAGCCCACCAGGCTCCCCCGTCCCTGGGATTCTCCAGGCAAGAACACTGGAGTGGGTTGCCATTTCCTTCTCCAATGCAGGAAAGTGAAACGTGAAAGTGAAGTTGCTCAGTTGTGTCTGACTCTTAGTGACCCCATGGACTGCAGTCCACCAGGCTCCTCCATCCATGGGGATTTTCCAGGCAAAAAAACTGGAGTGGGTTGCCATTGCCTTCTCCTTAAGAACTAGTAATTCTTTCCATCTTTTTAAGGGTAGAACACATTAAACTATTTAGAAATCCTCTACCTGGGAGTTTTGTCTCTTCTTCCTCTTTTATTAATTTATTCAATCATTCATTTGTATTAGTATGGACTCATGAATACTTACTTTATATATTGAGTTATAATTCAAGACTGTTTTGTCCAAATTGCTCCAGCTTTGACCATAGTTAGCTTTTTCAATTGGCTTCTGTGCTCTTGTGATATTGTGATTATTGTGTGTGTGTGTGAGCATTTGCACATGTGTGCTTGAGCAGTTCCTTACATTGTGGTATTAATAGCTTCTCCAGGAACATCTTATATTCCCTCAACAGTGGTATAGTCAGCTATTTCTTCAAGTAGTCCTGGTTCCTTCTATGGGAGAATGTATTAAAACCCAAAATCTGGGTACTGAGTGTGTTTGTTGCCACTGGAGTGTTGTTGCTTCTAGGCCTCCTTAGCTGACACTGCAAGGAAATATATGTGTGCATACTAGTCTGTATGTGGACACACATCTATTATTTACATATATATTCACTGTATCTATATTGCCCTAAACATAAGTGCATACTAATGTCTCCAATGCTTCACTACAAGGGTCATTCTAGATGTCTTACCTTGCTTGTATGTAACTGTTCCCTTGAACAGTGAGAACTTGGCTCCCGCAAACTGCCATTAATTTATATAATTGTTCAATTCCAGTGTATAGATATAACTGTTAACTCACATCATCATGGGAAACATCGAGAACCAGAGTACAACATGCTTTCAGGAGAAAGGGAATGAGAGAAGCAAGAAAAGTAGGAGAAAAGCTGTATAAGAACCTAATCTCAATTGGGCTTCCCTGGTGATGCAGTGGTGAAGAATTTGCCTGTCAATGCAGAAGACATGGGTTCGGTCCCTGATCTAGGAAGATCCCAAATGCCTTGGAGAAATTAAGCTTATATCAAGGCTATTGAGCCAGTGCTCGAAGAATCTGGAAGCCACAACTACCGACACTATTGTGCTGCAGCTACTGAAGCTGCACACTCTAGAGCCCATTCTCCACAACAAATGAAGCCAACACAATGAGAAGCCCACACACCACGACTAGAGAGTAGCCCCACTGGCCACAACTAGAGAAAAGCCTACACAGCAACAAAGACCCAGCACAGCCGAAAATAAATATTTTCTTTTAAACTTATTCTCAGCTGGGGACAAGGTTCAGAATGATCCCCTGGAAAAACTATTAAAACCCAGATAACACCAGAATATTGGTTCTCTTTGAGGTCAAAGAACCAGCATTTGGTACCATCAGTACATTGATGGACTTCTCAGGGAGGGAGCATGAAGCTTCTTCTATTTGGCAGAGGGCAGTTTTTAATGAGAAGGGAGCAAAGGTGGGTTTTAGCTGCTAAAATATAGTTTGAGCACTGGGTATCCCAGCTGGTAAAGAGTTCCTGGTGGAATCCAGTAGTATCCTCTGTACCAGCTTACCTAGCAGATCTTTTAATTGTTCTGGACAAGATTTCCCAAGGTTTGTTACTTGGGCTCAGAATCCTCAATAAATGCAATAGGCCCTGACAAATTGTTTTGTGATCAATATGTATACTAAAGACTATTCCTGTCTCAAGTTAGAACAATAGAAAGTGGTAAAAGTTAAAATGCTTCTATAATTCTATTTTAAAATGGAAATATAAGACACTATTCTTAAGTTAAACTGGTTAAAAGAGTCAAATTACATAGATGGGTTGTATATCTAACTACATGATATTCATTTATCATTCTGTTTAAAATGTAAATGTAACTTTCTTTTAAAAGGTACCTACACAAGGAGTAACAACTAAAATAAAAAAAACAAATTTATCTCTATTCTATGATCAAAGTTGAATATATCTCAACCTTTTGGTTTTAGATAGACAGGATAATTTCCTGTAAGAAAGGGTGTGATATAAAACAGTATCTATTTTTCTCATGTTTCTGACTCATTATCTAATTTTCATTGTTTTATTGACATAACTTAAATAGAGTTTAAATCTCCAGCTTTTGCATTCTTTTAATGAGTCACAAAGAAAGAGCACTATTTACTATTCTTTCGTGTAACTGTTGAACTTGGCTAGGCAAACCTTGTTATTTCTTGGATAATGCACAGATGAAATATAAATAATCAAAACTCACATAGTCATACAAGTTAAACAAAGTTTTCTGCCACACTATGAAGCAGTTGCTTTTAAAATCATTGGAAGGATAACTTTTGACATTAAAAAAACTTGGTAAATTTATAGTTTTTATAAAGCAGGAGTGCTCAGTCATGTCCGATTGTGTGTGACCCCGTGACCTGCAGCCCACCAGGCTTCTCTCCCATGGAATATTTTAAGCAAGAATATTCCTGGAGTGGGGTGCCATTTCCTCCTCCAGGAGATCTTCCTGACCCAGGGATCGAAACTGCATCTCCTGCACTTGCAGGTGGATTGTTTACCACTCACCCACTTGGGAAGCCCTTTATAGTTTTTATAGTACTGAAGGGTATAGTTGAGAGAATTCATCCTTTATTAGAACACCACTGGACTTCTTCAAAACATCTTATGAATTCCTGTTTGGATTTAAACTACTCCCATTACTCTTCTTATTGAAAATTACCCTCCCTCCACTCCCCCCAAAATAAAAGAAAGCATAAGACAAAAGATTTATTTCTTCTAAAGAACAATAATCTTAAATTGACCATATACATTTGACTTATTTTAATTTTGCTGTGTATGATTATGTACAGGAAAATAATAAGCAAAGCTACGAATGTAAATTGTATCTCCTGCTATTTAAGCCCTTTGCCATGTGGTTTTGCAGTTCCTTCTAATAAAGATTTTTTTTTTTCTCCAGAGCTATTATGTTGGGCTTAGCTGAGGGATGCTAATAGGCAAGAGGTGAGCAAAACCTCTGTATATTTCATGAAGTTGACTTGCCTTCTTACATTTCTGTTAACATTATGAGAATTTTCAATAATCAAACAAATTTATGTAGAATACATTATGAGAAATGCTGGGCTGAAAGAAGTACAAGCTGAAATCAAGATTGCTAGGAGAAATACCATAACCTCAGATGTGCAGATGACACCACCTTTATGGCAGAAAGTGAAGAGGAACTAAAAAGTCTCTTGATGAAAGTGAAAGAGGAGAGTGAAAATTTGGCTTAAAGCTCAACATTCAGAAAACGAAGATCATGGCATCTGGTCCCATCACTTCATGGGAAATAGATGGGGAAACAGTGGAAACAGTGTCAGACTTTATTTTTTGGGGCTCCAAAATCACTGCAGATGGTGACTGCAGCCATGAAATTAAAAGATGCTTACTCCTTGGAAGGACAGTTATGACCATAAAAGTAATGACCAACCTAGACAGCATATTCAAAAGCAGAAACATTACTTTGCCAGCAAAGGTCCGTCTAGTCAAAGCTATGTTTTTTCCTGTGGTCATGTATGGATGTGAGAGTTGTACTGTGAAGAAAGCTGAGCACCGAAGAACTGATGCTTCTGAACTGTGGTGTTGGGGACAGGTAGGCCTGGTGTGGTGCGATTCATGAGCTCAGAAAGAATCGGACCCAACTGAGTGACTGAACTGAACTGAACTGAAGATACCATTTATAAATTTCAGAATTAGGTAAAACTTGATCAACTATATACTGCTTACAAATAAACACATATGTAAAAAAAAAAAGTAAAAAATAAAATTCTAAAGTTCTTTTAAATTGGAGACATAGAAAAGGTGATACTTTCAAGGAGAAGAGAGTGGGGGGCTGAAAATCATGGGTAATATTTTGCATCTTAATATGGAATTTTGCACATGGAGATTTATTATTTTTTATAAATTTAATTTTTGATGTAAATTTTTTCTTATGTAGGATTGTCTTCATAAAACTGCATAATACTTTTCTGAAAGTTTGTTTTTCTCAATTACCTTTGAGAAAATTGCATAGCTCATGGTGAATCATGGTAGAGCTAGGATTCAAACTTCCATATGTCTCAGTCCAGTTCAGTCGCTCATTCGTGTCTGACTCTTTGCAACCCCATGAAATGCAATACACCAGGCTTCCCTGTCCATCACCAACTCCCAAATTTACCCAAACTCATGTCTATTGAGTTGGTGATGCCATCTAACCATCTTATCCTCTGTCATCCCCTTCTCCTCCTGCCTTCAATCTTTCCCAGCATCATGGTATTTTCAAATGAGCCAGCTCTACACATCAGATGACCAAAACAGGAGTTTCAGCTACAACATCAGTTCTTCCAGTGAACACCCAGGACCAATTTCCGTTAGGATGGGCTGGTAGTATCTCCTTGCAGTCCAAGGGACTCTCAAGAGTCTTCTCCAACACCACAGTTCAAAAGCATCAATTCTTCTGTGCTCAGCCATCTCAATAGTCCAACTTTCACATCCATACATGACCACTGGAAAAACCATAGCCTTGACTAGATGGACCTTAATTAACAAAGTAATGTCTCTGCTTTTTAATATGCCATCTAGGTTGGTCATAACTTTCCTTCCAGGAAGTAAGCGTCTTTTAATTGCTTGGCTGCAGTCACCATCTGCAGTGATTTTGGAGCACCAAAACTAAAGTTAGCCATTGATTCCTCATCTATTTGCCATGAAGTGATGAGACCAAATGTCATGATCTTAGATTTCTGAATTTTGAACTTTAAGCCAATGTTTCACTCTCTTCTTTCACTTTAGTTCTTCTTTCACGCTCTTTAGTTCTTCTTCACTTTCTGCCATAAGGGTGGTGTCATCAGCATATCTCAGGTTATGGATATTTCACCCGGCAATCTTGATTCCAGCTTGTGCTTCTTCCAGCCCAGCATTTCTCATGATGTACTCTGCATGTAAGTTAAATATGCAAGGTGACAATATACAGCCTTGATGTACTCTTTTTCCTATTTGGAACCAGTCTATTGTTCCATGTCCAGTTCTAACTGTTGCTTCCTGACTTGCATACAGGTTTCTCGAGTGGCAGGTCAGGAGGTCTGGTATTCCCATCTCTTTCAGAATTTTCCACAGTTTATTGTGATCCACACAGTGAAAGGCTTAGGCATAGTCAACAAAGCAGAAATAGATGTTTTTTCTGGAACTCTCTTCCTTTTTGATGATCCAGTGGATGCTGGCAATCTGATCTCTGGTTCCTCTACCTTTTCTAAAACCAGCTTGAACATCTGGAAGTTCACGGTTCACGTATTGCTGAAGCCTGGCTTGGAGAATTTTGAGCATTACTTTACTAGTGTGTGAGATGAGTGCAATTGTGAGGTAGTTTGATCATTCTTTGGTATTGCCCTTCTTGGGATTGGAATGAAAACTGACATTTTCCAGTCCCGTGGCCACTGCTGAATTTTCCAAATTTGCTAACATATTGAGTTCAGCACTTTCACAGTATCATCTTTTAGGATTTGAAATAGCTCAACTGGAATTCCATCACTTCCACTAGCTTTTTTCATAATGATACTTCCTAAGGCCCACTTGACTTCACATTCCAGGATGTCTGGCTCTAGGTGAGTGATCACACCATCGTGATTATCTGGGTTGTGAAGATCTATTTTGTATAATTCTGTGTATTCTTGCCACCTCTTCTTAGTATCTCCTTCTTCTGTTAAGTCCATACCATTTCAATCCTTTATTGAGCCCATTTTTGCATGAAATGTTCCCTTGGTATATTTAATTTTCTTGAGATCTCTGGTCTTTCCCATTCTTTTGTTTTCATCTTTTTCTTTTCATTGTTATCTCTCCTTGCTATACTTTGACACTCTGGATTCAAATGGGTATATCTTTCCATTTCTCCTTTGCTTTTCACTTCTCTTCTTTTCACAGCTATTTGTAAGGCCTCCTCAGATAGCCATTTTGCTTGTTTGCATTTCTTTTTCTTTGGGATGGTCTTGATCCCTGTCTCCTGTACAATGTCATGAACCTCTGCCCATAGTTCATCAGATACTCTGTCTATCAGATCTAGTCCCTTAAATCTATTTCTTACTTCCACTGTGTAATCATAAGGGATTTGATTTAGGTCATACCTGAATGGTCTAGTGATTTTCTCCACTTTCTTCAATTTAAGTCTGAATTTGGCGATAAGGAGTTCATGATCTGAACCACAGTCAGCTCCCAGTCTTGTTTTTGTGACTGTATAGAGCTTCTCCATCTTTGGCTGCAAAAAATATAATCAATCTGATTTTGGTATTGACCTTCTGGTGATGTCCATGTGCAGAATCTTCTCTTGTGTTGATGGAAGAAGATGTTTGCTATGACTAGTGCGTTCTCTTGGCAGAAGTCGATTAGCCTTTACCCTGCTTCATTCTGTACTCCAAGGCCAAATTTGCCTGTTACTCGAGGTATCTCTTGATTTCCTACTCTTGCATTGTAGCCGCCTTTAATGAAAAGGGAATCTTTTTTTGCCTATTCATCAGAATTTATTGTGATTAATTATTTTTATTATTTTTAGTTTAAAATCTTTAAGGGCAATTACATTGTCATATTCAATGTTCAGGCCTAAAGCACTGCACACAATGACTGGAAATTAATAGACACTAAATAAATGCATATTGAATTGAACTACAAAGGACAGCCAATTGGACAGAGAATTTAAGTACAATCCAAACCCAAATTCAGGTGGCTCAAATGGTAAAGAATTTGCATGCAATGTAGGAGACCTGGGTTTGATCCCTGGATTGGGGAGATACCCTGGAGAAGGGAATGGCTGGCTACCCACTCCAGTATTCTTGCCTAGAAAATTCTGGAGACAGAGAAGCCTGATGGGCTACAGTCCATGGGGTTGCAGAGAGCAGTACACAACTGCATGACTAACACTTTGTTTTTTCACACAAACTCAGATACATAAGCCTCCCTTACCGACACCATTAACCATCACATTGTGAAAAGGGAGAGAGTGCAGAATAGTGTTATTGGTATATAGGGTCTTACTTCTGCAATATAAATGTGAAATCTAACGATGATAGTATCTTTTCATGTGTGCTCTGCTGTGCTTAGTCACTCAGTCATATCAGGACTCTTTGCAACCTCATGGACTGTAGCTGCCGGGCTTCTCTTGTCCTTGGGGATTCTCTAGGCAAGAATACTGGGGTGGGTTGCCATGCCCTCCTCCAGGGGATCTTCCCAACACAGGGATCAAACCGAGGTCCCCCAATAGCAGGCAGATTCTTTACCATCTGAGCCACCAGAGAAGCCCAAGAATACTGCAGTAGGTAGCCTATCACTTCTCCAGGCGATCTTCCCGATCCAGGAATCAAACAAAGGTTTTCTGCATTGCTGGCAGATTCTTTACCAGTTGAGCTATCTTTCCATTAACAATTGATCAGAAAATATTTGTGAAAAGGCAAAATTTAGAGTTAAGAAAAAGGCAGGATAGAGGCTGCATGTCTTATGTGTGCTCATTAAAAGTTATTACTTGCTTGATTGATCTGAAAAATGTTTCAGGGCATCTTGATCAAATTAGTTTCTAGTATAAGTTGCTGATACTGGACTTTGCCAGTTCATATGTTAATACAGAACAAAATTCTATTGTTAATCTTATTCAGTAAATTTTGTTTCTGCGTAGGGTAGATAGACCCCTTTGAATCAGTCACACATTGCTGTCATGCCAATTAAAAGTCATTAGTGACTTCCTGGTTTTCAGCAGTGAGTAGTGACTAAATTCTATAATTCTTAATACACACCTCTTCTTTTGGCAATTTTGGCAATTTATATTGTACTAGAAAGTCTGCATTACCTCTAGAGCTTTTAATATTTATTGTCTATGTAGCACTTCATATCTTCTATGGAAATGGCTATATTTCATTTCTTATCCTCAGTGGCATATATTCTTTTTTAATCTTTTCCCCCTAAGTTAGAATTTCTAAGCGTTTATGGATGCTGTTTATTTTTTAATGAGGTCAACGTTTATGTTTTTATTCTACTCTTTTCCCTTATATTTCATTAATTTAAATTTTAATAACTCCATCCTGTTTTCTTCTGTTGTATTTTTGGCTCCTTTTCTAAGTTTAATGCTTCAATCCCTTTCATTCTTTCTGTTGTAGATATTCAAAGCAACTGAGTAAAATGTTATTCAGATACATTTTATTGTTATAGCATTTAGGTTTTGGCATTGAATAGTCTCTCTTTTGTGTTAATTCATTTTTACTTTGAAATTTTAAATTTCCTTTCTCACTTAACATATAACTCATTTAAAAATTCTCTTTTAATTTTCAGATTTTATTAATTTTTATACTTCTCTCGCTTTTAATTTTATTGGGAAACCATGGCTTAATTATCAATAAAGTAATTAGTATAAAATATATTAGTAAAAGATTAACTTATAGATGTGTATATTTATCTGTCTACATATATAATATTCCTTAATCCTCACTTTAGGTAAAACCTATAAGTAAAAATTTTAAAAATACTGAGTTTTTCATTAGAAATAAAGCAATGCTTATCAGCAACACATTCTCATAGTTGAACCACAATACATTTTAAGACTATTAAAGGGAACAGCTTGTTTAGGTATATATTCATGCACTTAAACGAACAGAAATGACCAACATTTTTCTTACTATCAGTTTTCTTTGTCTGCTTGCTTATGCCCATTCTATAGAAACTAATATGTTTTCAGAAATTGTAAAAAAAAAAAAAAAGAAGAAGAAAAAGAAGAAGAAGGAAAGGGAGAAAATAAAACAATAGAGGCTTATATAGCAATTGTTCCTTAAAACAGCCAAAAATAAAAAATGGAAAAAAAAAAGTTAAATTTCCAATAAAACAACAAATCTGAGGTAAGAAAAGAAAGATTAGAACATTGCTCCATGAAAGATCCAACAGAATGGAATTTGTATCCCTATTTCCCAGGATTGTCTGTGAACTTGAACTTCTCCCTTAGCCTTCCTTCTTCCCCTTTGCTTCTATTCAGGTCATTTTTTTTTTTTTTTAAGAAAAATGTGTCATGATTATTACCTTCTCCATTTTTGATGCTACAGCCTCTTAAACTATCTGTAACTTGTTATCAGGATCTTAAATTCTCTGATCGAACTCTCATTAGTGGGCTATTTTTGCCACTAGTTTAAATAGAAGCAGTGTTACCAATGATCACAATTAATACTCTTTGCATCAGTATTTAAAAATTGTCTTCATGTATATGACAACTTCTCATGTGAAATATAGTAATGGACATTTTATGAAAACCATGAAGGTTAGAAAGCTATAGTTTTAAAATTGAGTGAAAGAGGATCAGGACTATACACAAAAATAATTTGCTGATTATAAAACTTGCTTAAGCTCCAAGGCAGGAAAGTTAATTGCCTTCCCTGAAGGTTTTAAAAAATGATACATTTAAATTTTTCTAGAATGTTTTATGTAGAGTGAAGCCTTAGAGGTAAGAAAATGAATGAAGTCTTTCTAGGTCTATGATTTTATGAGATTAAAATATATTTTATACTAGAAGTACTCCTTTTTCAGAGTTAAATTCATTCTTTGCACTAAAATAATGAAATCAATTTTGTAGATTTGGCCTAAGAATTAAATAAAGTTGATCTTGTTACATGCTTGGCAAAGTAACTATCACATAATACAGACTCAGTGAATGTTGTCTATCATTACCTCTTTTCAAAAATATATATTAAATACAACTCAGAAAATAATTTTAATTTATATCTAAACAATGATAGGCACTGCATTTTTTTTTAAATCCTTTTCCTCCCACTGATGTACAGCAGGTACCATAAAATTAGAAATACTCAACAAAATTTTGATCAAGCCAGGGAGTTAATATAATAAACTTTTTTTTATACATTCTTCTCTGCATTCCCTCATGGACATTTCTGATTTTATTTCTATGCTAATAACGTTGTTGAGTCACTCAGTCGTGTCACACTCTTTGCAACCCCTTGAACAACAGCATGCCAGTTTTTCCTATTCTTCACTATCTCCCTGAATTTGCTCAAATTCATGTCCATCGAGTTGGTGATGCCATCCAATCATCTCAACCTCTGTCGTCCCCTTCTCCTTTAGCCTTCAATCTTTCCCAGCATCAGGATCTTTTCCAATGAATCAGCTCCTCACATCATGGGGCCAAAGTATTGGAGCTTCAGCTTCAGAATCAGTCCTCCTAATGAATATTCAAGGTTGATCTCCTTTACGATTGACTGTTTGATCTCCTTGCTGTCCAAGGGACTCTTAAAAAAGTCTTCTTCAGCACCACAGTTTGAAAGCATCAATTCTTTGTGTTCAACCTTTTTTGGTCCAATCTCATATTTGTACATGACTATGGGAAAAACCATAACTTTGACTATACAGACTTTTGTCAGTAAAGTGATGTCTCTGCTTTTTAATACACTGTCTATGCTTCTCATTGCTTTTCTTCTAAGGAGTAAGCATCTTTTTTTAAATATAAATTTATTTATTTTAATTGGAGGCTAATTACTTTACAATATTGTATTGGTTTTGCCATACATCAACATGAGACACAGATATATAGAACAGTCTTTTGAACTATGTGGGAGAGGGAGAAGGAGGGATGATTTAGGAGAATGGCATTGAAACATGTATAATATCATATATGAAGCGTCTTCTAACTTAACAGATGCAGTCACTGTCTGCAGTGATTTTGGAGCCCAAGAAAATAAAGTCTGTCACTGTTTCCATTCTTTCCACATCTATTTGCCATGAAGTGATGGGACTGGATGCAATGATCTTAGTTTTTCAAATGTTGAGTTTTAAGTCAGTTTTTTCACCTTCGTCTTTCACCTTCATCAAAAGGCTCTTTAGTTCTTCTTTGCATTCTGCCATTAGGGTGGTATCATCTGCATTTCTGAGATTACTGGTATTTCTCCCAGCAATCTTAATTCCATCAGTGCTTCATCCAGTGCAGCATTTTGCATTATGTACAATTCAGAGAATTTAAATAAGCATGGCGACAATTTACAGCCTTGATGTAATTCTTTCCCAAGTTTGAACCACTCCATTGTTCCATGTCCAGTTCTAACTGTTACTTCTTGATTTGCACACATGTTTCTCACATACACGAGACATGTAAAGTAGTGTGGTGTTTATAATGACTATAGAGGATCATTTTTTAATCCAACACTGGAAGAAATTAAATTACAATGCAAAAGTTGAAAATAAATTTCTTTTTCTTATGGGAAATCATCAAAATTCATAATCTATATATTTAATTATAAACTTGCTTTATGATTTGTAAAGTAGGGCATGGAGTAGTTAAAAGACTCATTAAGTTCATTTAGTAGTTCTGAAAACTCTGAATAAAGTGTTGGTGTCTCTGCTTTGCAAGCCAACATTATATCCACTGTCATACAGTGAACACAGAATAAACATTGTTAAACAGAATATAGCAGGTTAAAATATGGACCCTTCCATCTGATAGTAAGATCTGTGCCAGGATGATAAAATGTTGGCTTGGCAAATGCATGCGCACACACACACGTATCACATATACACACACAAAATACATTTTGCATGCCTGTCCAAGAGTACTTATATGGCTATAGTCATGTTAAACGTGCATCACACACTTATACACATATTTGGACTAAAATGTTCAGAAATGTAATGATAATACACAATAATCTGTAGTATTGTTCAACAGCAAACATTTTGCTAAATAATGTTCCAGAATGGTTATACTAAAAGGTAGATTGGCTCTTGATGATATAAAAAGCTATTTTCCTTCCATTTAAAATATGCAATATACAGTTTCTTTTTTGTGTTAGTAAGTATGCTAGGACTCACATCCAGCATTATTTCAATTCTATTCTAGTAATCCATCACTCCATGTTAGATAGTAAGTCATAACACCAATTAATAGCAGGTTGCCCAACTGCAAAATTAATGCATATAATTTAACTTTGATTTTTACTACTGCCTACTGCATTTATTAAGATAAAAAATTGTAATTTGAGAAATCAGAGAAGAAGCAAACAGAACATAAAAGTTTTACTAGTATACCATAAGTTTTATTTTTTGAATTGGATGATTTGAGAATATATATATGCATTGATTTCCTAATTGAATTATATTTTAAAACAGACATTTTTCCCATATATATTTTTTCACTGAAAACTTTTCCTCCTAAGTGTGTTATTTAATGAAAAATAATTCCCGTTTGATAAACAAACTGTCCAGTTATGACTATCAGATCTTTTTGAGTTAATGAATTATCTGCAAACAACATGATTTTAGCCATTACATTGATTGAAATCCTATAAATGAACTAGTTATTTTAATAAGCATATTCTTTTCTATACAATGGAGTTAAGTAAAAAAAAAAGTGCTTTTAAACAACTCTTTAGAAAATCATCTGGCTATCCATTCTAATTGTGCTTGTCAAAATAGTGAAAAAAAACTTTATAAGATAATACTTTTCTCAAATTACAATAAATCAGATTGTTCATGCTAGTAGACAGTTGATAGGCTGAAGACAAGTGGAACAGAAATTTGAAAGAAACTTCAAGGAAAGAAGATATACTAAGTATGATGGAAGAAAGGCTGAGCACAATGAAATGATGATAAGGTGGTAGGTTCATTTTAAAGAACAGCATCTCAAGCAATTTCATATTCTACTAAAATTCTTTGACTTTTGAGAAAAGCTTCTGAGTTTTTAGTAAAAGGAAAACAAAGTACAGGTTATCCAACCTTCTTACTTTGACAGATATTGTCACAAAATGGCACTGACAGTTGGCATTTGGTCTGGCAGTAAGCATCACTTATTAAATATCCAGAGTGTGGCTCTGATGAGTGCTTAGATATCTCAGGAAGAAAATAGGACAACTATGTTTAAAATTAAAGTGACCTTTGGGTTTAAAAGTCTTACACACACACTGTAAATATGTAATGTACATCCACTTCAAAGGTAATAACTAATATATATTTTTAGAAAGAAGTCTGAGTGTTGTGTTTGTACTTTAAAAACCACTAACTTGTACATCGAGTGCTAAATTATGTTATAGTCCTCTTAAGATAATCTGTCCTTTCCTTTATTATCACATCCCTCAATTTAGTTCTTATATCAAGAAAAAAAATCTGCAGATTATCCACTAAAATATTGTTAATTTGACTATATCCTGAGTGCTGTAATTATGTAATAGTATAACCCATCTTCCTTGGTAGCTTCCTTGTAGGTCAGATGGTAAAGCCTCTGCCTGCAACACGGAAGACACAGGTTCAATCTCTAGGTTGGGAAGATCCTCTGGAGAAGGAAATGGCAACCCACTCCAGTACTCTTGCCTGGAAAATCCAATGGATGGAGGAGCCTCATAGACTACAGTCCATGGGTTGCAAGGAGTTGGACACGACTGAACGACTTCACTTCATAGTCTAACCAGTCAGAAACATTAGGTTAAATACCCTCTCTTCTTTGATTACAAAGACTCATTTTATTTTTTCATAAAACATTAGACAGAAAATATTTACTTTTATGGTTTTAATTTCAAGATTTATTGCCTTGAAATATTGTTGCTTGTAGTACCTGAAGTACCACAGTACAAGAATCCTATTCCTAGATGCTAATCTACTCTTGGTCTTCCCTAGTGGCTCAGTGGTAAAGAATCTGCCTGCCAGTGTAGATGTGAGTTTGATCCCTGGGTTGGGAAGTTCCCCTAGAGAAGGAAATGGCAACCCACCCCAGTATTCTTGTTTGGAAAACTCCATGGACAGAGGAATCAGTCCATGGGGTAGCAAAAGAGTCAGACTAAACAAGAATATCAACTACAACAACAATCTACTCTTGCCAAAAATTGCACAGAAAAAAAAAAAAAATTGCACAGAAAAAAGTCTTCATTCAGGTGTCTATCAATTCCCTTTAGTTTGTTTATAATTTGATTATATTGTATTTAAAAAGTTAAAATATATAAATCAAATATACTCATTAAAATAGATAAGATTTTTAAATTAATAATGTTGATTATGATATGTAGATAAATTTTCTTTAATATAAGAGTATTAAACTTTCCTTGAAGGAAAAGAGAAAACTTTCTTTTCCACTACACATCGAGAATCTCATTAAAGTACAGAATGTATAGAACTTTATCTACTATTTTCTCAAAACTTCCAAAGGTGAAGAGATCAATTCTAGAATTTTGAACATAGCTGAGAGTTTGCAAGAGCAGCTAAATCAGAGCAGGCAATATGAACTATTTAGAGGGGAAATTGACTTGAAGAATGATAATTTGAGAACCATCATATCCATCTCTCTAGTGGGCACATAAAATTAAATACAGACTATTCAGTCCATGTTTGGGTCAAATGAGAAATATAGGGTTTCAAATGGCATAAATGTATATGGATGAAGGACAGATGTAGAAATCATGTCTTAATATTTTGTGGTTGTTCATTCACTGTTGTGTTCAATACTTTGTGACCCCATAGACTGAAGCATGCCAGGCTTCCCTGTCCTCCAGTATCTGTCAGAATTTGCTCAAGTTCATGTCCATTGAGTTGGTGATCCTATTTAAACATCTCGTCCTATGCCATCCTCTTCTTTTGGCTTCAATCTTTCCCAGCATCAGGGTTTTTTCCAATGAGTCTGTATTTTTCATCAAGTGGCCAAAATATTGGAACTTCAGCATCAGTCTTTCCAATGAATATTCAGGGTTGATTTCCTTTAGGACTGACTGGCTTGATCTTGCTGTCCAAGGGACTCTTAAGAGTCTTCTCCAGCACCACAATTTGAAAATATAAATTCTTCAGTGCTCAGCCTTTTTTATGGTCCAACTCTAACATCTGTACATGACTACTGAAAAAGCCATCGCTTTGACTATATGGACTTTGGTGGCAAAGTGATGTCTTTGATTTTAATATGCCATCTAGGTTTGCCATAGCTTTCCTTCCAAGAAATAAGCATATTTTAATTTCAAGGCTGCAATCACCATCTGCAGTGATTTTGGAGTCCAAGAAAAGAAAATCTGTCACTGCTTCTACTTTTTCACCTTTTATTTGCCATAAAGTGTTGGGATTGGATACCATGATCTTAGTTTTTTGAATGTTGAGTTTTAAGCCAACTTTTTCACAGTCCTCCTTCACCTTCATCAAGAGGCTCTTTAGTTGCTCCTCACTTTCTGCCATTAGAATGGTATCAACTGCACATCTGAGGTTGTTGATATTTCTCCTAGCAATCTTGATTAAAACTTGTGATTCATCCAGCCCAACATTGTGCATGATATGTACTCTGCATATAATTTAAATAATCAGGATGTCAATTTACAGCCTTGTCATACTCCTTTACCAATTTTGAACCAGTCGGTTGGTCCATGTAAGGTTCTAACTCTCCTAATATGATCCTAATATGGTCAGACCTTAATTTGACCACTCATCCAAGTTTCCCAGGACAGACCTGATTTACGCTTATTTTTCCAGTTTCTTTCATACTAGGGTTCTATTTCACTCTTTGAAATGTCTTTGTTTGGGTAATCAATTAGATGTATATGTTGTCAAACCAAATACAACAGGCAAATTGACCCCCTCAGAGAAGTGGCTTAGGTAGGAAAATAGAAAGCAATGTGGTGGAGATATCAGGAAATCTCAGACAGAAAGATAAGCTAAAAGAAGGTGATGGTTCAGCATCTTTCTATTACTAGAGAGTGAGTATTTCCAACAATGTTTTGTGAAATTTCATCTCAGATTGTGTTGGTTTTGACTAAAATATGTGTGTGATTGAACAGGAAAAATGGAAGGGAATGAATCTAGAGAATATGTTTATGTCTATCTTTGATAGAAATGCAATCATCAGTGCAAAAGATAATAATTATACCTCAAGATAAAAATATGTACACAAATTTCTATCAAGTAGTGTATTGGATATAAAGTAGAATTACCATACTATGCACACTCGGAGTGGTGTTATATCTCACATTAGAATACTTTAAATAATACTTGTGTTCACGGTAGTTCAACAAAAGCTACCAAAGCCAGTTATGATAAATAGGTGAAAGGATATATATATAAATTTCAGTTTAAATGTGTCTCCTGATCATAAGATAATAAAATATCCATAACAAATATTAATATTAAATGTTAATTTTAAAATTCTTTTAGAAAATATGCATTGTGGAAATACAGCAAACAACACAATGGATCTGGAAGAATAATTCTTTCTGTTTATCATCAGATAGTTTACTCAGTAGAATCCAATCAGAACACTTATGGCATAGAAAATTTTTAGGAACAGGTTTGATCCTTCAGAGGATATGAAGACTGATTGTAAAAGTGACATAAATGAAGAAGTAGTGTTTACTTAGCCAGGAAGCATAATTCACAAAGGATATGCATTTTCCAGTTTATAAATCATTCTATTTGTAAAAAATATTTGAGTATATACTTACTTAAAACATATGTTATTCAAGACTTGACAAAATGATTCAACTTTTATGGTATACACTCATGTATTTTATTTTTCTTGGATGTAAAATAGACATTGGACTGTTTACTTTTACTTATGTTCATCTTATGTTGACAAATATGCAAATATGTTGCTTTCCAGAAACTCTTATATGAATTGTTTCCTCTTAAAACTAGCAGGGTTTTACAGTTATAGAAAGATTAAAAATAAGCAAATTTTTATTTGTGTTTCATTAAATTGTGTAGTAGCCAATATGCAGGGTATTGATGCAGTGTGGTTTGAAATGTGAACAGATGGGATTTTATTTTTAGCTCACATTAGCACACCCCATCAAACACTCATTTGCCTGATATACCAGCATAATAAAGCTTACAACTGTAAAGTATAGCTTTGCCAGTGATGTAAAATTTAAATAATAAAGGAGATATATGGAATAAATATTCAGTTATAACTCTGATGGCCACTGAGTTGCTACAGGTATTTATTGTAAACAAATGTAAAAGAAAAACATCATTTATATTGTTGGAATAAATATCCAGCTCTAAGCAATGAAAAAGTAGAAAGAGCTTTTTCATTTAAACTTTTTTTCAAGCAATAGAGAAAGGGAGAAAAAACTAAGGGTGTATAAATTGAAGTCAATTAATGAAACAGTTTTCTGTATTTCAAGATTATAAAATTCTGTTCCCACTTTGCTTGAGGCATTATTTCTGCTTCTGAATAAGCTATCAGTTTAAAAGTATTCAAAATGTTTAATACAGATGGCTGTTAATGAATAAAACCAATTATTTTTGTCTATACAAATTTTATGCATTATTTTATATTGAATATTTATCCCCAAAGTTTAAATAACAGTTTCCCTTACCTCACCATTTCAGAAAAATTAATTATATTCCTCACTCAATACTTTAGATATTGGGCCAATTTCTCATTTGGATACCTAGAGTAGAGGAATTGTGGTTAATTTTTAAATTTCACTTTGATGATTCTGACAACCTACTGTGTAACCCACTTAACTCTAGCCCATGCTTCTCAGTAGGAGTAATGCCTCTGAGCAGGTGAAAATGAGTTCTCAGGGAGAAAACAAAAATCTTTATCATATTATATATGAAGCATAACTATATGAAAAAATATACAAATAGATGTATCTATGATATTAAAACTTCATATATAGAGGTATGATTAGGAAAAAAGTATTCATAAAAGCTACTGAAGAAGGGAATAATGAGAAAAGGTTGAGAAACACTGCCCTAGTCCCCCTTTCATTTTTTCCCCCTTTTGAAATGAAAGTATGTTTCATGTAACCTAGCTTATTGATCTTAATCATGGATTTGAATGGGTTTGGCAGATGTTAGTACCTAGAGCAAAAAAAAAAAAATCCACCATATCAGTCCAATTCTGGTTGATGCATTCACAGAGTTATATGATTACTTGTATTTTTAAATTTAATTTCTATCACTATCATCTTGCCTGTTCTTGAGCTTTGTATCAATAGAATAATACAGTATCTAATCTTTAATTCCTTTTATTTCTACATGGTTTCCATGAAAAATAAATGGCATGAATATGGCATATTTTTTTTTATCCTTTCTTCTGCTATTTAAGTTGGTTTCAGTCTTTGGCTATTTCTTCAGCGTCGTTCAGTTCAGTTCACTCAATCATGTCCGACTCTTTCCGACCCCATGGATTGCAGTATGCCAGGCTTCACTGTCCAACATCAACTCTTGGAGCTCACTAAAACTCATGTCCATTGAGTTGGTGTTGCCATCTAACCATCTCATCCTCTGTCGTTCCCTTCTCCTCCTGCCTTCAATCGTCCCCAAATCAGGATCTTTCAAATGAGTCAGTTCTTCGCATCAGGTAGCCAAAGTATCGGAGTTTTAGCTTCAGCATCAGTCCTCCCAATGAATATTCAGGACTGATTTCATCTAGGATGGACTGGTTGGATCTCCTTGCTGTCCAAGGAACTCTCAATAGTCTTCTCCAACACCATAGTTCAAAAGCATCAATTTTTGGCACTCAGCTTTCTTTAGAGTTCAACTCATATACATCATGACTACTGGAAAAAACAAAGCTGTGAGTAGATGGACCTTTGTTGGCAAAGTAATGTCTTTGCTTTTTAACATGATGTCTAGGTTGGTCATAACTTTTCTTCCAAGGAGCAAGCATCTTTTATTTCATGGCTGCAATTACCATCTGCAGTGATTTTGGAGCCCCAAAAATAAAGTCTGTCAGTGTTTCCAATTTTTCCCCATCTATTTCCCATGAAGTGATGGGACCAGATGCCATGATCTTCGTTTTCTGAATGTTGAGCTTTAAGCCAACTTTTTCACTCTCCACTTTCACTTTCATCAAGAAGCTCTTTAGTTGTTTTCTTTCTGCCAAAAGTGTGGTGTCATCTGCATATCTGTGGTTATTGATATTTCTCCTGGCAATCTTGATTCCAGCTTGTGCGTCATCCAGTCCAGCGTTTCTCATGATGTAGTCTGCGTAGAAATTAAATCAGCAAGGTGACAATACGCAGCCTTGACGTACTCCTTTTCCTATTTGGAACCAGCCTGTTGTTCCATGTCTAGTTCTACCTGTTGCTTCTTGACCTGCATACAAATTTCTCAGGAAGCAGGTCAGGTGATCTGATATTCCCATCTCTTTCAGAATTTTCCACAGTTTCTTGTGATCCACACAATCAAAGTCTTTAGCATAGTTAATAAAGCAGATTTTTTTTCTGGAATGCTCACTTTTTTGATGATCCAATGGATGTCGGCAATTTGATCTCTAGTTCTTCTGCCTTTTCTAAAACCAGCTTGAACATCTGGAAGTTCACTGTTCACATATTGTTGAAGCCTGGCTTGGAGAATTTTGAGCACTAATTTGCTAGCATGTGAGATGAGTGCAATTGTGTGGTTGTTTGAGCATTCTTTGGCATTACCTTTCTTTGGGATTGGAATGAAAACGGACCTTTTCCAGTCCTGTGGCCACTACTGAGTTTTCCAAATTTGCTGATGTATTGAGTGCAGCACTTTCACAGCATCATCATTTA
Source organism: Aepyceros melampus (assembly GCA_006408695.1). Classification (NCBI taxonomy): domain Eukaryota; kingdom Metazoa; phylum Chordata; class Mammalia; order Artiodactyla; family Bovidae; genus Aepyceros; species Aepyceros melampus. The sequence continues at coordinate 113,775 of SJXQ01004695.1, forward strand.
GGATTTGAAATAGCTCAACTGGAATTCCATCACTCCACTAGCTTTGTTTGTAGTGATGCTTCCTAAGACTCATTTGACTTTTCATACCAGGATGTCTGGCTGTATATGAATGATCTCACTATGTGATTATCTGGGTTGTGAAGATCTTTTTCCATAGTTCTTCTGTGTATTCTTGCCACCTCTTCTTAATATCTTCTCTTCTGTGAGGTCCATACCATTTCTATCCTTTATTGTGTCCATCTTTGCATGAAATATTCCCTTGAAATATTCTCTAATTTTGAAGAGGTCTCTAGTCTTTCCCATTCTGTTGTTTTCCTCTATTTCTTTGCATTGATCACTGAATAAATTCTTACTGTTTGTTTGTTTATTTATTTATTCATTTATTTTTGGCTGTTCCAGGTCTTTGTTATTGCACATAGTGATTATCTCTAGTGGTGGTGAATCAGGGCTACTTTTTTTTTTTGCAGTGCTGGACTTCTCATTGCAGTGGCTTCTCTTGTGGGCTTTAGTAATTGTGGCACATGAGCCTAGTAGTTGCCACTTGAGGGCTCTAGGGTGCAGGCTCAGCAGTTGAGGCATACAGGCTTAATTGCTCCATTATACGTGGGATCTTCCTGGACCAGGAATTGAACCATATGCCTTGCACCGCCAGTCATATTACCAACTGAGCCACCAGAGAAGTCCAGTCTTTGGCTATTAATATAGCTGCTATGAGCACCATTTTTTTTTTTTTTTTGTAAAAATATGTTTTCATTTTTCTTGGTATACACCAGGATTAGTCTGGGATTGCTTGGTCATAGTTTAAGTGTATGTTTAACTTCATTAAAAACTGTTAAGTTTCCCAAAATAATTATAAAATTTAATACTTTAACCAACAACTTATGAATTTCTAATTGCTTTATACTCTTGAAAACATTTAGTATTGCTAGTCTTCTAAAATTTTGTACATTCCAATAGATATCTCATTGTGGCTCAGACAACAGGTCTTATCTTTTATTCAAACTTTTGATATGTATTTATTATTTTTTTTTAATTTTTTAAAATATTTCATCAAATACCATTTATCTTAATTACTTTTTTTTTTAACCACTCCCTTACATTTTGTTGTGGAAGAATGCCTCAGTTGACTCTAGCCTGGCTCTTTAAGTTGCAATATCTCAGTGACAAATGAAAAAAACTTCTGCACATGCTTACATCTTATCCATGAAACATGTATTCAAAAGGCAGGGTTCTTATTATTAACTTCTTCTTATTAACTGCAGTTTAGCTATTTTCTGAATAGCATCCTAATGTCAAATATTTTTTGCTTGTTTATATTTCCCATTGTTAATATGGTAAGTCTAGGAGCCTTCTCTCCCACATCTGATTTCCTTCTTTGGAAGTTAATCCATTAGTGTATCAATTCTGGCATCTTTTTTTTTCTCTCTTTCAATCATCCTGAGGAGCAGGAAACATTTATTTTAGTGGTAATTTTTAAAGGAAAAAAAAAAAAAAAGAAAGCCTGTTATGTTGATCCAGTCCCTTGTTTGTGGGATAAAGTCAATAGTGCTAGAAGTGTTAAAGCCATCTGCTCTGTGGGGGAGTCAATATGGTATTGTCATTGACTATGTGGGACAGTGTACCTAAGTCATGAATTTAGTAAAATGAAGCTCAAATGTCTACACAAATAAGTAAAACTACTAACCAAGGGGAAGGAGGGAAGTTTTGGATTTCATATGTTGATCCAGTTATTTTACTTAGCATTTAGATATGATGCCAAGTGAAGAAATGAGTGTGTGTATGTGTGAGTGTGTACAGCATTATAGTACAACAACACTGAAAAAGAATCAGAGAAAGTAGAAGAAATGAAAGGATGAAATTTTTAATTTCAGAGGAAAATATAAAAATTTAAGACAATAAGTCATAAACCTTATATCCAAGTTATACAACAGTTCATGTTTATGTAAAAATTAAATTAGTTTCAAATCAGAGGAGTTTTGAATAGAAACATATTAAACATGTCAAATATACAAAAATCTGGAAAGTAGTGATTTCAGAGGAAAAAAAAATCATCAGAAAAATCAGGCAGTATTCTTTACTACCCCCTTTAGGCATATGCTTCCGATATTAAAAAATGTCTAGACTTATAACAGTCAAGCAAATGGTACACACTTGTTTTTTCTTCCATGTTGCACAAAGTTGATTAGAAAATAAATAAGTTACAAAGAATTGGGGAAGTTTTTCTTCAGATATTTCATCTCTGACTTATACTTGCAGATCTGAGAAATAAAGTATCCATTAAAATACTTTTTTCTTCACTAGCTTTTATTATTAGTATTGATACAAAAAATTAGAAATATTTTATCATAATGCAAAAATGTAAATTACATATGTAATTTAAGTTAATTTAGCAAAGTTAAAATTTAACAAATGTTTGCTCATGGTATAAAACAATATACTAATCCGACTGACAAAACAAATTGCAGAGGTGGGAGTATTGTTACATAAGGATTATTTCTCCTATTTTCAGTAAAGTTTTTTCAAATTACTGCTATTAAATCTATCTGAGAATGCATCAGAGTTGGAGATACTGGAAAACATTTTTGAATGCCACAGTTATTACTGTGTGCTAAATTTACCTCTCAGAGGCATCAGTCTTAATTTTTTTCTACTTCATCTCTGTTTCATAGTTAATACTTCTTATGTTTTACACTTAAAAATAGCTAATGTTTAACCAGTTACATTATCATTACATTACATTATCATTACAGTGATAGCACTTGAAATAAAAATAAGAAAGTAATCTTAGTTTTTGACTACTTTAAAGAATACTTAGCAATATACTAGTGCAAGCTGTAAAGTGCAGCTATATTCTACATCTGTACAGTCATCAATCATTTAAAAGTCTCTTAAAACTGGCTATCACTGTCAGACAAATAGTACCATTGACAGTATATAAAATAATGTTATTTACTGGAGAAAGGTTAAATTTTATCAAAATATTAATGTTTTACATTGCATTACTGCAAACTTTAAAAAACACATTATGCAACAAAATGTAAGATCTAAACCTTAGACATGATAAGGATTCCTTATGCCCAACACCTACACATGATCGATATATTATAAATTGTAACTTCATCAAAACTCTTCAAAAGTCATGTTAGGAGAAAGAAGTATAAAGCCACAGATTGGGCTATTTCTGTAAAGGACTTATATCAAGAATATATAAAGAATTCTCAAAATTCAATAAACAGCAAACAAACTAATGCTAATTAAAAATAAGCAAAAGTTTCACACAGATAAGTGACCAACTAGTACACTCTAAAGGCATATAAGTACATGAAAAGATGTTCATCATTATTCACTTATAAAATTCAAATTAATATCATACTAAAATATGACTACTAGAATGGCTGTATTTTTTAAACAATATTAAGAAAACAGACAATACAAAGTTTGGTGGCGCAACTGAAGTTCCATTTTGGTGGGAATGGAAGCTGACACAGTCATTTGACTTGAAAGATTATGTTCCAGTATGCTTCCTAAGAAATTATGTAGTTCTTAAAGCTTCAGATAACAAATTCATGATAAATATACAGTATTTTAAGCATAAACATTTTATTACTATTTTATCATTAGAGAATCTAGTTTTTCCTCAACTACTCTCAATGATCATTGAACAAATTAACAAGAGGCACCTAATTATCAGTCAGCCTAGAATAGCCACCAACCTTAGCAATTATGTAGATTTAGATATTATGACTTTTCAAGCTCTCTAACACCCATGACACTTACTGAAGTGGCAGAGATTCAGGAGAAACTCTTTAGGGAGTAGAAATTGAAGGTTTTGCATCATGTCACAGAAAGCTTTGGCTACACATTAAGAAAAATTATGTTAGGAGATTCTTTATTTTTCATCCACTTTTACTTAGATATAGAGGAAAACAGCAGAATGGGAAAGACTAGAAATCTCTTCAAGAAAATTAAAGATACCAAAGGAACATTTCATGCAAAGATGGGCTCAATAAAGGACAGAGGGTATGGACCTAACAGAACCAGACAATATTAAGATGAGGTGGCAAGAATACAAAGAAAAACTACAAAAAAGATCTTCATGACCAAGATAATCATGATGGTGTATCACTCACCTAGAGCCAGACATCCTGGAATGTGAAGTCAAGTGGGCCTTAGAAAGCATCACTATGAACAAAGCTAGTGGAAGTGATGGAATTCCAGTTGATCTATTTCAAATCCTGAAAGATGATGCTGTGAAACTGCTGCACTCAATATGCCAGCCAATTTAGAAAACTTAGCAGTGGCCACAGGACTGGAAAAGGTCAGTTTTCATTCCAATCACAAAGAAAGGCAATGCCAAAGAATGCTCAAACTACCACGCAATTGTGCTCATTTCACACGCTAGTAATGCTCAAAATTCTCCAAGCCAGGCTTCAGCAATATGTGAACTGTGAACTTCCAGATGTTCAAGCTGGTTTTAGACAAGATAGAGGAACCAGAGATCAAACTGCCAACATCTGCTGGATCATGGAAAAAGCAAGAGTGTTCCAGGAAAACATCTATTTCTGCTTTATTGACTATGCCCAAGCCTTTGCCTGTGTGGATCACAAGAAACTGTGGGAAATTCTGAAAGAGATGGGAATACCAGACCACCTGACCTTCCTCTTGAGAAACCTATATGCAGGTCAGGAAGCAACAATTACAACTGGACATGGAACAACAGACTGGTTCCAAATAGGAAAAGGAGTACATCAAAGCTGTATATTGTCACCCTGCTTATTTAACTTATATGCAGACTACATCATGAGAAACGCTGGACTGGAAGAAACACAAGCTGGAATCAAGATTGCCAGGAGAAATATCAATAACCTCAAATATGCAGATGACATCACCCTTATGGCAGAAAGTGAAGAGGAACTAAAAAGCCTCTAGATGAATGTGAAAGAGGAGAGTGAAAAAGTTGGCTTAAAGCTCAACATTCAGAAAACGAAGATCATGGCATCCAGTCCCAACACTTCACGGCAAATAGATGGAGAAATGGTGGAAACAGTGGCTGACTATTTTTTTGGGCTCTAAAATCACTGCAGATGGTGACTGCAGACATGAAATTAAAAGATGCTTACTCTTTGGAAGAAAAGTTATGACCACGTAGACAGCATATTAAAAAGCAGAGACATTACTTTGCCGCCTAAGGTCTGTCTAGTCAAGGCCATGGTTTTTCCAGTGGTCATGTATGGATGTGAGAGTTGGATTGTGAAGAAGGCTGAGGGCCGAAGAATTGATGCTTTTGAACTGTGGTGTTGGAGAAGACTCTTGAGAGTCCCTTGGACTGCAAGGGATTCCTACCAGTCCATCCTAAAGATCAGTCCTGAGTATTCATTGGAAGGACTGATGTTGAAGCTGAAACTCTAATACTTTGGCCACCTAATGTGAAGGGCTGACTCATTTGAAAAGATCCTGATGCTGAGATAGATTGAAGGCAGGAGGAGAAGGGAATGACAGAGGATGAGATGGTTGGATGGCATCACAGACTCAATGGACATGAGTTTGAGTAATCTCTGGGAGGTGGTGATGGACAGGGAGGCCTGGAATGCTGTGGTCCACGGGGTCGCAAAGAGTTGGACATGACTGAACAACTGAACTGAGAAGATTCTGGGAAGATTCCTCAGTCAGATCCTTATGATCAATAATTCAATCTTAGAAGCATGTTTTCCATTATTTGGACTTAAATTTTGGCAATTATATTTAATTTCCAGCAGCTCTGATTATTTTGTTTTTTCAACTTTTTTTTAAAAAATTAAGATTTTTTTTTTAACACCAAAACATTTTGTATCAGGATATAGCCAATTAACAATGTTGTGGTAGTTTCAAGTGAACAGCGAAGGGATACCCCCATACATATACAGGTAACCACTCTCCCCCAAAATCCTCTCCCATCCAGGCTGTCACATAAAATTGAGCAGAGTTCCATGTGCTATACAATAGGCTTCTGTTGGCTATCCATTGACTATCTTCTTTTTGTACAACAGCGTTTTGGGAGAAATGTAATCTCTATAGATGTGTGTTATATATTGTTTTATATGTTCTTCAATGTCTTATTAGTGCTTCAATAATTGTATTCACATAGGATTGGTGCCCTTCTTCAGCAGTTAGATTCTTTTATATACATCTATCCTTGATTTTCTATTAGTGTTTCTTTCTTAAAAACTCAGAAAAATGTCATCTGTACTTATACTGTATTTCTGTAGCCAAAGCAAGTGCTTCCCAGGTGGTGCAGTGGTAAAGAATCCACCTGTCAATGAAGGAGACACAAGAGACACAGATTCAATCCCTGGATCAGGAAAATCCTCTGGAGAAATAAATGGAAACCCTCTCCAGTATTCTTGCCTGGAAAATTCCATGGACAGAAGAGCCTGGCAAGCTAGAGCCCATGGGGTCACAGAGAGTTGGACACAACTGAACCCAAACACACATACATAACTACATACATACACACGGTCAAAGTAAGCATCTCTTGTCTCTTGCAGTGAATGGCAGTTTTTTTTAGAGCAGCTCTGCCTCTAAAATTTGAGTAAGGCTGTGGGTGGGAGTGTGGGAGTGTGGAGAAGAGTAATGATGTTTCTTGGCAAGGATTAATAGTGGTTGAGCTACATGCTGTCAGGCTGCACCTTGCCTAATCAACCAGTTTGTTTTCTGCATATGTTGAGAGGATCCACACCTTTCAGGTGAGCCCTAAGTTGGCAAGGACATGATCTTTTATTTTGATCCAGTGCACATTTGGCAGGTTTTGTTTTTGTCCTCCTGCCATAAATGTATATAGTTATATCACCAATTTTAGGTTTATAATCCACCGTGTTTCAGTAAACTCAGAAGGCTGTGCAACTATAATTACAAACAAGTTTCTGAATAGTTAAATCATCCTCAGAAAAGTGTGCTACCAACACTTTACAGTCAATATCCATTTCCAGCTCCAAATAAAAGCACTGATCTGTTGTACTTTTTCTAGAGATTTCATATAAATGGAATGATATTAATATGTAGTGCTCAATTTAGGGTGCAAATATCAGAGTCATTTGCCATAAATGAGGAGAAATAACCCAGATGATTTATTTCTCTTTTATCAATTATTTGCCAAAAGAAAATAGTCTTCATTTATCTTCCATTACCTCTCATCTTGAAATAATTATTTGTTCCACTGGGAAAACTCACTGTGGAGTTCTTATCACTTGCCTCCCAGAATTGATGTAAGAATTAAGTATAATAACATTATAGGGATTATCTCATAGATACTAAATAAATATTTTTGTTATTGTAGATATAGTTTGTCGCTATTATGTATAAATACAGGCCTCAGAGAAATACTTACTTTGTATATTAAGGTAACTCAGTCTTCTTTCAGTAAACTAGAGGGCAAGGACTTAAAATGTACCTTCAAATGGCACAATAGTTTCCAGATACTGAAACATAAATGATCCAACTTTGGTAAACAAGATTATATTAAGCTGGGCTTAAACACATTTACTTTTTGTATAAAAAACTTACCAAGAACTGATACACTTATATTGCATGGTAGCAGCAACACCCTAAATTTTTGTTTTGAAATGGGGATAAAGAAGCAATCTTGAGAGTTTTTATTTAGTAGTCATTCTTTTTATTATTAAAAATAACTTCCATTTTGGGAGATTCAGCTTTTAACTCTGTTCCCACAATGTTTTAAATCTTCATGTTAAAAAAAGATGTAGATTCTAGGAAAGTGTTTCTTTTTCCTTCAGGCACTCCATAATGTTTTGTTATTGGTGTAAGATTCATATTATTATTATGTTTTTTGTTACTGGAGGCAGATGCAATAACCAAGAAGGTGTTAGAGAAAAGAATTCAGTTTAGTCTCTATTTTTAGTTTAAATGCAGCTGCAGTGGAAAAAAAAAAAAGCTTTAGAAAGAAATGTAACTTGCAAGCATTAATGACTATTTCTGATTCTATTTTATATGCAAAGTAATTTTAGTTATTTGAGTTGATCTTTTCTGTCAACATAAGTGCACATATGAGGTAAGAGGGACTCTAAATTAACCCCTCTATTTATTGTGATTTTACTAGTTTTATTTCCTCTTATGTGAAAGATTAGTAAAGTTAAATGATTGTTTCAAATAGTATATGTAAATAACCTAACAACCACTCTTTTACATCTCCTCAACTTTTTTTTTTAACAAGGTGATGAAGTAAGTGTAATTTACATTCAACTAAAAGAAATCAGCAATTTTAAGTTTATAGTCCAATGAATTTCAGTAAATCCATACATTATGCAATTACAATCACAACCCAGTTTCCCATTAGTTAAATCACCCCTCCGAATCTATGCTCCAATGACCTGCTCCAAGTAAAAGCACTGATATGCTATTTTTCTAGAAATTTCATTTAAGTGAAATCATACAATATATAGCTGTCTCTTGCTTTTTTCTGTTAACATGACTTTTGTAAGTCATTCTTACTGGTGCATCTATCAATACTTTGTCCTTTATGCTAAGTAGTATTCCATAGTTTGTCATATTCCAAGTCCTAGTTTATCTCTTTGGCATTGGATGAATCTCTGGGTCATTTCTATTTTGGGGCCAATCTGAATACTGTTTCTGTGAATGTTGTGTACAAGGTTTTGTAGATATATGATTTCTTTTGTGTTGGGCAAATATTTGGAAGTGAAACTGTTGGAGGGTATTATAAGCATTATGTTTAATTCAAAATATTCCAAGTGTTTTTCAGAATGGTCTTACTACTGTAAATTTTACCAGATATGTATGAAGATAACAGTTGTTCCAGATCCTTAAGTACACCATATCGTCAATATATTTTGTATTGTCTATTTTAGGCAATATGTACTGTTATTTTACTGTAGTTCTAATTTGCATAGCCTAGACTTCCCTGATGGCTCAGACGGTAAAGCGTCTGTCTACAATGCGGGAGACTCAGGTTCGATCCCTGGGTTGGGAAGATCCCCTGGAGAAGGAAATGGCAATCCACTCCAGGACTATTGCCTGGAAAATCCCATGGACAGAGGAGCCTGGTCGGCTACAGCTCATGGGGTTGCAAAGAGTCGGACACGACTGAGCAACTTGACTTCAATAACTAATGATATTAAACATGTTTTCATGTGTTTATTTTCTATCCATGTAAAGTATCAATATACAAACTCATTTACCCATTTAATGGCTAATGTCCACTTTTATTTATAAAGATGTCAATACTTTTCCATTTGTAAATTTTTTTTGTATATTCTGTATAAAAATCTATATATCTATCTTCCCTTCTTTTTCTTCTCCTCTCCTCCCTTTTCTTACATTCCCCTAAACTGGAGCTTCTCTTTTTATTTTCAAAACAGTGTCTTTGAAGGGCAGAAGTTTTTAGCTTAGATGAAGTTGCATTTTCCAAATTTTTTTTTATCACGTTTTGGGGTCATATTAAAAAATATAAAGAGACATATTTTCACAAAGGTTTTCTCCTACATTTTCTTTTACATGTTTTTCAGTTTTAACAACAACATTTAGATTTGTCCCATTTTTAGTTAACTGATGTTTATAGTAAGGGAAGTCTGAATATTTTTGTCTAATAGTTATATAATTGCTTCTATTCATTTGTGTAAAGGCTATTCTTTCCTGGTTGAAGTATCATTATTCCTTTATGAAAAATCAGTTGACCAAGAGATCTGTTTCTGAAAATTATATTGTGTTATGTTGATTTATAAGTCTATACTTACAGTAATATACTGTCCTGATTTTTATTTAGATTTTCTATTTTTGAAGTCGAGAAATTTTAATCATCATGCTTTGTTCTTCTTAATAATTGTTTTTGTTTGTTTACTCCAAATCCTTTGTATTTCCACATAAATCTTAGGGAATCTTTTTAATATATATTAAAAAACTGCTAGGCATCTGATAGATGTTATCTTGAATCTTTAAGTCAATTAAGATAAAATTGTCATTTTAGTAGTATTTAGACTCCCAAATAATTAACATAGCATATCTTTCTACTGAGGTGTTCTTTATTTTATCTGACAAAATTTTGTTGTTCTAAGGGTATATGTCTTACACTTACTTTGTAAAACATATTCCTAAATATTTCTTTCTTTTTTGTACTACTATAAAGTTATTTTTTAAAGTTTCATTTTTAGATTGCTTATTTTAGTGTACAGAGGCTTAATTTCCAAAGATTATTTCCTCTGTATCTAGATATATGGCTAACTTTGCTTTATAGTTATAATAGCTCTTTTTATGTGTTTGTGGATACCTTAGGATGATTCACTTTTAAGATCTTGTTATTTCCTAGTAATGATTGCTTTAATTCTTTCTTTCCAATTTTTGTTCCTTTAATTTCTTTTTCTTATTTGACTAAACTGTGGTTGCTAATTTTGATAAAAGTGATGAAAACATATATGTTTCATATATGTTTCAATACCACTACCTATAGTACTATTTTTTTGTTCTTTAACTGAGCTTTATCTGGTAGGGAAAGTATGCTTTCATTACTTAGTGCTAAGAGCTTTTATCATGAATCAATGTTAGTTTTTGTAAAATTCTTTTTCTGCATCTGTCAGGATTATCATATAATTTCTGCTATTATATTCACTTCTTTATTAAAGTTTGTCTAAGCCCCATTTCCAGGATATATCTCACTTATTTTTGATGTGTAATCCCCTTTATATATAGTTGAATATTGCTGTCTAGTATTTTATTTATAGCTTTTATATCATATTGATGAGGAAATTTATTCTTCAGATTTTTGGGGTTTTTTTTGGTAATAATTTTATCAGGCTTTGGTATCTGAGTAATGCTGTGCCATAGAAGGAGTTGGGCGGTTTTTCTACTTCTCTGTTTTCTGAAATGAACAGCTATGTGTGTGGGTAAGTATTATGTCTTTCTTAAGTGTTTGATAAATAGCACTAGTGAAATCTCATGTGCCAGGCCATGACTTTATAGTAACACATAAAATATTCAGTTAATTTTACCACATGATAAATACATATATATGTATATACATTTTGCACTTATCTTGAGTCAGTTTTGAGTTTTTGATATCTTTCTAAGAATTCATTCATTTAATGAAGTTATTATATTTGATTTTAGAAAAAGGCAGAGGAACCAGAGATAAAATTGCCAACATCTGCTGGAACATCAAAAAAAGCAAGAGAGTTCCAGAAAAACCTCTATTTCTGCATTATTGATGAAGCCAAAGCCTTTGACTGTGTGGATAACAATAAGCAGTGGAAAATTCTGAAGGAGATGGAAATACAGACCACCTGACCTGCCTCTTGAGAAACCTGTATGCAGGTCAGGAAGCAACAGTTAGAACTGGACATGGAACAACAGACTGGTTCCAAATAGGAAAAGGAGTATGTCAAGGCTGTATATTGTCACCCTGCTTATTTAACTTCCATGCAGAGTACATCATGAGAAACGCTGGACTGGAAGAAACACAAGCTGGAATCAAGATTGCTGGGAGAAATATCAATAATCTCAGATAGGCAGATGACACCACCCTTATGGCAGAAAGTGAAGAGGAGCTAAAAAGCCGCTTGTTGAAAGTGAAGGAGGAGAGTGAAAAAGTTGGCTTAAAGCTCAACATTCAGAAAACGAACATCATGGCATCTGGCCCCATCACCTCATGGGAAATGGATGGGGAAAGAGTAGAAACAGTGTCAGACTGTTTTTTTGGGCTCCAAAATCACTGCAGATGGTGACTGTAGCCATGAAATTAAAAGGCGCTTACTCCTTGGAAGAAAAGTTATGACCAACCTAGATAGTATATTCAAAAGCAGAGACATTACTTTGCCGACTAAGGTCCGTCTAGTCAAGGCTATGGTTTTTCCTGTGGTCATGTATGGATGTGAGAGTTGGACTGTGAAGAAGGCTGAGCGCAGAAGAATTGATGCTTTCGAACTGTGGTGTTGGAGAAGACTCTTGAGAGTCCCTTGGACTGCAAGGAGATCCAACCAGTCCATTCTGAAGGAGATCAACCCTGGGATTTCTTTGGAAGGAATGATGCTAAAACTGAAGCTCCAGTACTTTGGGCACCTTTTGCGAAGAGTTGACTCATTGGAAAAGACCCTGATGCTGGGAGGGATTGGGGGCAGGAGGAGAAAGGGACGACCGAGGATGAGATGGCTGGATGGCATCACGGACTTGATGGACGTGAGTCTGAGTGAACTCCGGGAGTTGGTGATGGACAGGGAGGCCTGGCGAACTGCGATTCATGGGGTCGGACACGACTGCGCGACTGAACTGAACTGAATTTGATAACTTACTTTTTTGACTGATATGTATCAATTTGTCAAAATACCATGTTTTGTGATTTGTTTTTGTTTTCTCTCATTGAAATTCTATATTATTTACCACTTTACACTTTCTATGTTTGACTATTCTTTTTATAATTTCTTACATTTAGCATAGATTACTGACTATAATGTTTTCCTTCTTAATATATGCTTTAATCTATAACTTCCCTTTTAAATGTTGCCTTAGCTGTATCATGTATTTAGAGTTGCATTTTAATTATTTCCAAGCTTCTTTCAAAATTCCTCATAATTTCTTCTTTGACACAGGGACACTTAGAACTGTTTCCTGCTTAATTTTCACATTTCTGATTTCCATACTGGTCTGATTTCTAGTTTAATTCCATTGTGCTCAGAGAAAAAAATTTTTTTTTAAATTTTAATTCTTTAAAGACTTATTGAAAGTTTTTGTGAAAGCTTGTTAAATGATTCTTCCTAGGGAATGTTCTAAATGCACTTGAAAAGAATATATTTTCTGTATTGTTCTTTGGAGTGTTTGATATAGATCAATTCAGTCAACTTAATTAATAATGTTTAAGTTTCCTATGTTCTTATTGGTTTCTATCTTAATAATTCTATCATATTCACTGCCTTATTTGGGGTTTCTGTTTTCATGTCATTATGAAATATCTCTCTTTATATAGAGAAATATCCTTTGTTTTAAAGCTTATATTGTCTGTTATTAATCCATTCATTAATCCATTCATCCATTCAGCAGGTTTTTTACCAACTGCATTGTATTTCTTTTCTTTGCCTCAACTTTCAACTTATTTGTGACTCTGAAATTAAGTTGCTTCTGTATTAGATAGCCTATAGTTTTATATTCACTTTTTTGTTCAATCTCAAAATTTCTGCTTTTCTTTGGAGTACTTAGTACATTTACAGTCAAAATAATTATATTTTTTATAATAAGATTTGCCAATTTTTATTGTTTTATATCCTTTTGTTTCCTAATTTTGTTTCTTTTACTGCTTTATGTTAAACAAATATTTTTAGTATACCATTTATTTTCTCTTGAAAATTTAACTATATCTTCTGGTAATTTTAGTAGTTGACCTAAGGACCACTATCTATCTATCTATCTATCTATATATATATATAATTTATTTATGGTTCATTTTAGGTTAATGCATTCTTAAATCTTGTAAATTATATGAACTATGTTTAACATTGATCTGTTTTGTCCTATTTCTTTGCACTATTACTATTTTACATATTTCATCTCAATATGTTAAAAACCCAATAGTGTGGTGCTATAAGCTTTGCTTTAAACAATCATCTGTGGTTTAAAGAAGATTTTAAGAAATGAGAGAAAGTGTGTACATGCTTTTGGATTTTCTTGCATGTTTAATAACTTTGAGTTGACAGTTGGTATTTTAGATAATACATTGCAGTAGCTTTGGAGTCTGTTTTATTTTTCTGAGAGTAGCCTGGCTTAAACTGTATAATCTATCTCCCTCAAAATATCCTGTCACTGATTTCTTTACTCAATTTTTTTTAACATTTTTATTTTTATTTTTAGTACTATTTCCCACAGGGTGACAGTTGTGTCTTACACAGACACAACTTTAGTGGTAAACCACTGGTTTGGAAAGATTTTGATAAGACATCTCATCTGTCTTAGTCAGCCTGAGCTGCTATAACAAATACCATAGATTGTGTGACTTAAATAATGGAAATTTATTTTTCACAGTTCTGGAGGCTGGAAACCTTCTTACTGTATTCTCACATGGTAGTGATAGAGAGAGAGAGAACACTCTGTTATCCTCCTCTTATAGTGGCACCAATCCCATTATGGGAGCTTCACCCTCATAGCCTCATCTAACCTGATTACCTCTGAAAGGTCCCACCTCCAAATACCATTGCCCTGAGGGATTACAGCTTCACCATATTAATTTAGGTGGGGCACAGTTACCCTATAATGTTATACTTCTAAGACTTTTGTCCTGTGTCAACTCAACTGTATGTGTGTATACATTTTTTTTTAAAAACTTTATGCAGTTCCTTGTTAATATAAGGAAAGATTTGAATGTTTTTCAAATTTTGTGAGTTTAGAACATTTTGTGAGTTTCAAGTAAAATGAAAAAGTTAAAAAACCATAGAATCTTAGAGGAGGGATGGCTCAGGGATATGAACTATAAAAAAGATTTTGAAGCATAAAAGAAAATTAATACGTTTTGGTTTTGGTCTCAGCATTTCTCTGAGTTAGTACAACAGTGGAAAAATGAAATAGAAAGAGGTATGTGTCTTATTATTGAAGGAAAAGTAGAAGAAGATCAGAGAAATGTCACTTCTTAGATAAATAATGTAAAAGTGAGCTAACTAAAAATACTCAATTTTTCCAATGATCAAAACTTTCTAGAATGAGCAGGCTAAATCAGCTTAAAAAAAATTATATTGAGAATGGGCTCCCTAGAGTGGTTTGTCTGATCTTTTAAAGCACCACAGCATACTTTGTGAACAGAGAATTCTGCAGCAAAGCTTTTTTACAGTTAAGATGGACATAAAATCATTTTGTTGATAATCACAATTTGAAGTTATGCTAAACTAACCTAATTGTTTCCTGTGAGATCATAAAAACATAAACTTCTCAAAGGAGAAGAGTAATGTTTCATCAAATGCTGGTTTGGACTCAACATATGAACAATGAAGCGAATAAAACTAACTGGCTCTTGTATGTTCAGTTAAATGGGATCCATGGTTATAGTGCAAGTAATCAAAATTAATACCATTACACAAAAATATTTTAAGAGCGTGTATTATGGGCTGATTGGGACAAGAGACAACCAGAAAAAAGCCACAGCTCTGATTTGTAATAGCGTTTTTTTTCTTTTTCTTTCTTTCTTTCTTTCTTTCTTTCTTTTTTTTTTATAGCAATTTATTGAATCTCATTACATCTTAGTTCTGTAATCTACAACATGTCAATAGTTGTATTTACCTTCTGGAAATATGATGTTAACTATCATATTAAATATATGTAAGGATTCAATAAATGTTAGTTTATGTCTTCATCCTTTACCACTAAAGACTCCAGCACTATGAAAATGATATCACATGTGTAATGAAGTACGTTAATTTCAGCAGTTAGAAATGCTCAAATAAGACAAAACTAGAGTGATTAGCAGAGTTTGCAAAAGGTGCCTGAAATTATTGAAAATTTACTTATACAAAACTACTTAAACGGAAATAGAGTTAAGATGATTGAAGTTTTGTGAGTAACTATGTGACCTGATGCAGGTAGGAACATATCAATCATGTTGGTTATATCAGCAGGGGCTTGTACTCAACAGCTTTAATTTAATATTGATTTTACTTATTGACCAAATGGTTGTGTTCTTTATTTACTCCTGAATAATTTAAGGTAACAGCAAAAAATACATTATTATTATTTTTTTAATGCTTGGATAGCATCACTGACTCAATAGATGTAGTTTGAGCAAACTCTGGGAGATGGTGAAAGATAGGGGAACCTGGTGTGCTGCAATCCATGGGGTTGCAAAGAGTCTGATGTGACTGAACAGCAACAACAACCAAAGGGTTTTTAAAGAGGATATATTTGCAATATATGAGGAAGATGTGTAGCACACACACACAAATTGCAGTTCAATGCATTTTAGTTCTTTCATACTCCTTGCTGCTAAGTCACTTCAGTCGTGTCCAACTCTGTGTGACCCCCCCCCCCCAGATGGCAGCTCACTAGGCTCCCCCATCCCTGTGATTCTCCACGCAAGAACACTGGAGTGGGTTGCCATTTCCTTCTCCAATGCATGAAAGTGAAAAGTGAAAATGTCGCTCAGTTGTGTCCAACTCCTAGCGACCCCATGGACTGCAGCCCACCAGGCTCCTCCATCCATGGGATTTTCCAGGCAAGAGTACTGGAGTGGGGTGCCATTGCCTTCTCCTTCAGACTCCTTAGGGAACTTTAAAAAATGCCTATCACCATTTCTCTGTCATGAAAATGTGAAGTGTGATAGAAAACAGCTCAGTCTCTCAAAGGTATCATAGACAATTCCAATTTATAGTGGCATAGTCTGTTACCTTTTGTAGTCTCAGACTAAAATAAACTTACTGTCCCATTAAGCTTCAAACACTATGCACACACACAAATACACAGTACCATACACAGACACACATACACACAGATGTGTAATGCTATTTTTGATCTTGTCTTCCAGTGGCAATGTTTGCCCATATATTCTGTTCAGTTCAGTTCACTCATTCAGTGGTCTCCAACTCTTTGTCAAACCATGGATGGCAGTACACCAGGCCTCTCTATCCATCACCAACTCCCGGACCTTACTCAAACTGATGTCCATTGAGTCAGTGATACCATCCAGCCATCTCATCTTCTGTAGTCCCTTTCTCCTCCTGCCTTCAATGTATCCCAGCATCAGGATCCTTTCAAATGAATCAGCTCTTCACATCAGGTGGTCAAAGTATTGGAGTTTCAGCTTCAACATCAGTCCTTTCAATGAACACTCAGGACTGATCTCCTTTAGGATGGACTGGATCTTTCCTTGCAGGCCAAGGGACTCTCAAGAGTCTTCTGCAACAACACAGTTCAAAAGCATCAATTATTCAGTGTTCATCTTTCTTTATAGTCCAACTCTCATATCCATACAAGATTACTAGAAAAGCCACAGCCTTGACTAGATGGACCTTTGCTGACAAAGTAATGTCTCTGCTTTTCAATATGCTATCTAGGTTGGTCATAACTTTCCTTCCAAGGAGTAAGCATCTTTTAATTTCATGGCTGCAATCACCATCTGCAGTGATTTTGGAGCCTCCAAAAATAAAGTCTCTAACTGTTTCCCATTGCTTCCCCATCTATTTGCCATGAAGTGATGGGACCAGATGCCATGATCTTCATTTTCTGAATGTTGAGCTTTAAGCCAACTTTTTCACTTTCCTCTTTCATGTTCATCAAGAGGCTAGTTCTTCTTCGCTTTCTGCTATAAGGGTGGTGTCATCTGCATATCTGAGGTTATTGATATTTCTCCCGGCAATCTTAATTCCAGCTTGTGTTTCATCCAGTTCAGCATTTCTCATGATGTACTCTGCATATAAGTTAAATAAGCAGCGTGGCAATATACGCCTTGACGTACTCCTTTTCCCGTTTGGAATCAGTTGTTGTTCCATGCCCAGTTCAAACTGTTGCTTCCTGATCTGCACACAGATTTCTCAAGAGGCAGGTCAGGTGGTCTGGTTTACCCATCTCTTTAAGAATATTCCATTGTTGTGCAGAAGCTTTTAATTTTAATTAGATCCCATTGTTTATTTTTGCTTTTATTTCCAGTATTCTGGGAGGTGGATCATAGAGGATCCTGCTGTGATTTATGTCAGAGAGTGTTTTGCCTGTGTTCTCCTCTAAGAGTTTTATAGTTTCTTGTCTTACGTTCTGAATGGGAGAAAATAATAGCAAATGAAGCAACTGACAAACAACTAATCTCAAAAATATACAAGCAGCTTATGCAGCTCAACTCCAGAAAAATAAATGACCCAATCAAAAAATGGGCCAAAGAACTAAATAGACATTTCTCCAAAGAAGACATACGAATGGCTAACAAACACATGAAAAGATACTCAACATCACTCATTATCAGAGAAATGCAAATCAAAACCACAATGAGGTACCATTTCACACCAGTCAGAATGGCTGCGATCCAAAAGTCAACAAGCAATAAATGCTGGAGAGGGTGTGGAGAAAAGGGAACCCTCTTACACTGTTGGTGGGAATGCAAATTAGTACAGCCACTATGGAAAACAGTGTGGAGATTCCTTAAAAAATTGCAAATAGAACTGCCTTATGATCCAGCGATCCCACTGCTGGGCATACACACCAAGGAAACCAGAATTGAAAGAGACACGTGTACCCCAATGTTCATTGCGGCACTGTTTATAATAGCCAGGACATGGAAGCAACCTAGATGTCCATCAGCAGATGAATGGATAAGAAAGCAGTGGTACATATACACAATGGAGTATTACTCAGCTATTAAAAAGAATACATTTGAATCAGTTCTAATGAGGTGGATGACGCTGGAGCCGATTATACAGAGTGAAGTAAGCCAGAAAGAAAAACACCAATACAGTATACTTACACATATATATGGAATTGGAATGATGGTAATGATAAACCTGTACACAAGACAGCAAAAGAGACACAGATGTATAGAACGGCCTTTTGGACTCTGTAGGAGAGGGAGAGGGTGGGATGGGTTGGTAGAGTGGCAGTGTAACATGTGTGATATCATAAGTGAAACGAATCGCCAGTCCAGGTTTGATGCAGGATGCAGGATGCTTGGGACTGATGCACAGGGATAACCCAGAGAGAGGGTGTGGGGCGGGAGGGAGGAGGTGGGGGTCGGGATTGGGAGTTCATGTACACTCGTGGCTGATCCATGTCGATGTGTAGCAAAACGAATACAGTATTGTAAAGCAAAACAAAATAAAAAAATAAAAATTAATTAAAAAAAAAAGAATATTCCAGAATTTGCTGTGGTCCCCACAGTCAAAGGTTTTAGCATCATCATTAAGCAGAAATAGATGTTTTTCTAGAACTCTCTTGCTTTTTTAATGATCCAACAGATTTTGGCAATTTGATCTCTGGTTCTTCCGTCTTTTCTAAATCCAGCTTGACCATCTGAAAATTCGCTGGTCATCTACTACCGAAGCCTGGCTTGGAGAATTTTGAGCATTACTTTGCTAGCGTGTGAGATGAGCACAATTGTGTGATAGTTTGAGTGTTCTTTGTCATTGCCTTTATTTGGGATTGGAATGGAAACTGACCTTTTCCAGTCCTGTGGCCACTGCTGTTTTCCAAATTTGCTGGCATATCGAGTGCAGCACTTTCACAATATCATCTTTCAGGATTTGAAATAGCTCAACTGGAATTCCACCACCTCCACTAGCTTTGTTTGTAGTGATGCTTCCTAAGACCCACTTGACTTCCCATTCCAGGATGTCTGGCTCTAGGTTGGTGATCACATCATTGTGATTATCTGAGTCATGAAGATCTTTTTGTATAGTTCTTCTGTATATTCTTGCCACCTCTTCTTAATATCTTCCACTTCTCTTAGTACTATACCATTTCTGTCTTTATCGAGCCCATCTTTGCATGAAAAGTTCCCTCGGTTTTCTAATTTTTTTGAAGAGATCTTGAGGAGATGAACATATGTAGACAACATTACATGTATCTGTAAAATGAAGTAGAGAGTTGTTGATTATTCTGTTAATCTGATAAATAC
This sequence comes from Aepyceros melampus, assembly GCA_006408695.1. Lineage (NCBI taxonomy): Eukaryota > Metazoa > Chordata > Mammalia > Artiodactyla > Bovidae > Aepyceros > Aepyceros melampus. The sequence goes on from SJXQ01004695.1 coordinate 133,336, forward strand.
AAAGACCCAAACCCAGTAACATAATGATTTAGGAAAATAAAATGTCTGAAAGAAGTAAAGTTGAAATATTTCTTTTTCCATATGGCAGTATGAAATAATTCACACATGTTTGTCTAACCAGAGTAAGAAATAATTACTGAATGTAATTTTCTCCCAACAGTGTTTGATTATTCATCTATAAACATAAGTATGCAAAGGTGTTTGTAAAGACGTTTCAATTTAGTTTTCAAATTTGAACATGTTTTATACAAACATAAATTTTATGGCCAGAAGCATATTTGAAAATAGCAACAGATAGGGAGACATACTTATGTTTTAGAACTAATAGATAAAAGATATTATTGTGCAGACTCTTCCAGCACTATCAGTCAACCTGGAAAAATGTATTTGAAAATAGAAGGTTATAATGCAAAATATGAAAACTCTGAGTAACCATATATTTTTCAAAACAAAGCAATCTTTTTATTGTTTTTCTTCCATGTAACAACTTAGTTACTTAACGGCAAATAATACTGATCTAAGCATAAACATTTTCAATTAATACATGTTTATGATTATTTTAAATAAACTTATTCTTAATAAAAAAGTTGAAGAGATAAATATAAATATTGATTCAATATCTTGATTTAATGAGGTTTCTTTCTCATTAGCTGCTACTCACTTAGCATTTAAGTAATTTTTCTTCATCACATGTTCTCCCATTTATTTTCTTATTCCTTAAACCCCTTCCTCAAAACAAGTATTATAAACAACTCTTTAAGCTAATGTTAAAAAAAGATAGCAAAGGGTTTAATTCCTGTCTTAGTCAATTACTATCTGTATGCCTGAAAAATCACTAAAGTTTTATGCTGCAGTTTCCTCCTCTTGAATGTGAAGACAGCAACATTACCTACCTCAATAGGGTTGCTATAAAATTATGAAAAATAATGTCAGGAAGAATCTATCACTGTGTTTATAAATAGTAGCATTAAATAGATAATTTCTACTGTGGTTACTATACAATATTTGTATCACTGCTGCAATACATGACACTTCAAAGATCGTTTTTAACCAGCTATGGCTCTAAGCTAAGACAAAACACTGCCTTTATCCTGTTGCTCATGTGCAAATAAGGCACATTGTTTTCTTTCATAACACATAAATATCAACATTAATAACTCTAGAAATAATGTTTCAGTTCAGTTCAGTTCAGTCGCTCAGTCGTGTTCGACTCTTTGCGACCCCATGAATCACAGCACGCCAGGCCTCCCTGTTCATCACCATCTCCCAGAGTTCACTCAAACTCGCGTCCATCGAGTCAGTGATGCCATCCAGCTATCTCATCCTCTGTCGTCCCCTTCTTCTTCTGCCCCCAATTCCTCCCAGCATCAAAGTCTTTTCCAATGAGTCATATCTTCTATGAGGTGGCCAAAGTACTGGAGTTTCAAGCTTTAGCATCATTCCTTCCAAAGAAATCCCAGGGTTGATCTCCTTCAGAATGGACTGATTGGATCTCCTTGCAGTCCAAGGGACTCGAGTCTTCTCCAACACTACAGTTCAAAAGCATCAGTTCTTCGGTGCTCTGCCTTCTTCAGAGTCCAGCTCTCACACCCATACATGACTACTGGAAAAACCATAGCCTTGACTAGACAGACCTAAGTCAGCAAAGTAATGTCTCTGCTTTTGAATATGCTGTCTAGGTTGGTCATAACTTTTCTTCCAAGGAATAAATGTCTTTTAATTTCATGGCTGCAATCACCATCTGCAGTGATTTTGGAGCCCCAAAACTAAAGTCTGACACTGTTTCCACTGTTTCCCCATTCTATTTGCCATGAAGTGATGGGACCAGATGCCATGATCTTCGTTTTCTGAATGTTGAGCTTTAAGCCAACTTTTTCACTCTCCTCTTTTACTTTCATCAAGTGGCTTTTTAGTTCCTCTTCACTTTCTGCCATAGGGTGGTGTCATCTGCATATCTAAGGTTATTGATATTTCTCCTGGCAATCTTGATTCCAGCTTGTGTTTCTTTCAGTCCAGCGTTTCTCATAATGTACTCTGCACATGTTAGTTATCCTATATGTGAAATGTAATTTATATTTACCTGTTCAGATTTATGTAGTATTTATTTCTGACTAACCCCCAATGTATTATGTTCAGGGCATATTTTATAAAGATTTAGAAATCTTTTGGACTATTGAATACCTCTCCTAAATAAAGTCATGATGAATTATGAGAATGAGTGATGATGAAGTTTGAGTTGTCTTATGAAATCAAAGTGTTTAACATATTAGAAAAGTTGTGTGATATTTAAAATTAACTGAAAAATAGTTTGTAACATTTTTTGTCATATTTATGCTGTTAGCTTTTTCCATTCCTATGGAGAATTGTCATTAAGGACTTAGCATTCTCTATTATTAATCAAAGATTGATTGATTGTGTGTGGCAAAACTAAGTTGTTTATACAAGTTATCCATTCACATACACATATATGCTGAAAAATACATTTATACACATACATACATAATATGTATGTCTGTACGTAGTTTGGCTGAAGCCACATAAATTCAGTGAAAATCAACCAGTCTACTTGTTTTAAACACTAATTTCTAAATTGCAGTTTTTCATTTTCCTGTAATTTATGCTAAGCTAAAAAACAAAGAACCAAGAATATATTTCAATTTTACTTTTTCCTCAATAATTTTTTTTGAAGTATAGTTGACTTGCTGCTGCTGCTGCTAAGTTGCTTCAGTCATGTCCGACTCTGTGCGACCCCATAGATGGCAGCCCACCAGCCTCCCTCATCCCTGGGATGCTCCAGGCAAGAACACTGGAGTGGGTTGCCATTTCCTTCTCCAATGCATGAAAGTGAAAAATGAAAGTGAAGTCGCTCAGTCTTTGTGACCCCATGGACTGCAGCCTACCAGGCTCCTCCATCCATGGGATTTTCCAGGCAAGAGTACTGAAGTGGGGTGCAATTCCTTCTCCAGTGATGTGTTAATTTCTGTTAAATAGCAAAGTAATTCAGTTATATGTATATAAATATTTTTTGTTTTATATTATTTTCATTACAGTTTATCATAGGATATTAAATATAATTATCTGTGCTATACAGCAGTACTTTGTTGTTTATCCATTCTATGTATAAATAGACAACACCTGCTAATCCCAACCTCCCACTTTATCCTTCCCCCAACTCTCTCCCTTGGCAACCACCAGTCTGTTGTCTATGATCCTGATTCTGTTTCTATTTCATAGATGAATTCATTTGTGTCATATTTTAGATTCCATATATAAGTGATATTGCTTGGTATTTTCTTTCTCTTTCTGACTAAATTATTTTAGCATGATAATCTCTAGGTCCTTTTGTTGTAAGAAGAGGGACCCCTTTCAGGGCCCGATACTGGGCTCTTATCTAACATTCAGAAATGAATTGTCTGAGGAGACACATGCATTGACAAAGCAAGAGATTTTATTGGGAAAAGGCACCCTGGTGGAGAGCAGTAGGGTAAGGGAACCCAGGAGAACTGTTCTGCCATGTGGCTCACAGTCTCAGGTTTTATGATGATGGGATTAGTTTTTTTGTGGTCTTTGGCCAATCATTTTAATTTAGAGTCTTTCCTGGTGTTGCACGCATCGCTCAGCCAAGATGGATGCTAGTCAGAGGGATTCTGGGAAGTGGACGGACACGCGGTGTTTCCTTTCAACCTTTCCCAAACTCTTCTGGTTGGTGGTGGCTTATTAGTTCTGTATTCTTTATCAGGATCTCCCTTTGTAAAATAACTCATGCAAATGGTTACTATGGTGCCTGGTCAGGGTGGGCGGTTTCAGTCAGTGTGCTTCCACTAACTCCCCCCGAGAGACTTCATACTCAAGATATTTTTGGGGAATTGGGGTGGAGGTCTCCTTTTGTTGTAACTTTTTGTGTGTGTGTGTCTGTGTGTGTATAGGTGTAGGCCTGCCTAGCAGAGCAAAATTCTCTCTTTATTAGATCTAAGTCAAGTATTTTTTTTTGTCTGAACCCAGCATTTACCCTTGTAATAACAGGAATTTAGTTTGAAACTGTTGGCCCCTCTCAGAGATGAAATAGACAGGGGCCAAACAGGAAACCTAACACGATGGTCATCTCTGGTCTCTGGAAACAGAAGGCAACATTTGGGGTGAGGATTGCAGGGTTTGTGACCCTTTTTGATTGGCTGGTGCTGAGGCAAAAGAGCTGTGTTCCTGGAATCTTGTATTTAGTCTGAAGTTACCATCCTCCATCTGGGTGGGGGCTCCAGTTTTGTAGAAGAACTCAAAGACATTGTTATGCATATTTTTTTGAGTAGGAGTAAGGGCTCTGTCTGGAGGCTGTATCAACTTTTGATAGCTTTTCCTATTTCTGTATCCCCTCTTTTCCCTGATTAGCGATTGTTTGACTCTATCTTTTGGAACTCAGGGGAGGTCAAGGAGGCTGAATGAAGCCTATGTCTTACAGACAAGAAATGGAGAACACAGAACAAATCTCTACTCCGGAGCCCCACAGAGTTTAATTCAGTTTTAATTTAGGGAACTAGGCAACTAAGACTGTGATAACTTCCTGTCAAAATGGAGTATAGGACTGTCTCAGCTTGCAGTATAGACAATGAATTGGAAGTATTTTTGAGTTCCAAGTTTTAGATCTGAGTCTTGTATGATTAAAATCTCAATCTCTGCATTTTGGTATAACAGATCCAATTAGAAGTAGTTGGAGGAGTGATAACTGGAATTTAGTAGACAAAATAAATCTCTTTCTCTTTCTCTCTCTCTCTCTCTCTCTTTTTTTTTTTTTTTTTTTTTTTGAAGAATAGGCTGAAACCCAGTCTGGACATGGAACTTCAGGGAGACTTGTAGCCAGGTAGCCTGTTGCCTAGTTTTATAAAAAGTAAGGTTGTAGTTACTAGCTTTCAGCAGACATTGTTTTGAGAATGGTGGTATCTAAGACTGATACGACTTAGAAAACGCAAGTGTTTAGCAATACAAGGTCTAATCTGAAAGTACACCCAAGCATCACTTAGTTCTTTTTCAGGATATCTGAACCATAGTTATTTTATTTTGACTTTTAATTATAAACTTTTTTTAATAGCCAAAGCAGATTTTACTGTTAATGACATCAGTATTTTTCTAGGTATGAGAAGATGTAAGAATTGGGACTCATAAAATCTTTTCTTGAAAAGATTTAACTATTTGAAGGCCTATTTTGTCAGTTTTTTATAGAGCACAGGGTGTCTCATTTCTGATTTTTACCCTGAACTTCTTTTAGGGGCATTGAAAGTCAGCAGTTGTAGCAACCATGAATTCATCTTTGTAGATGTAGATGACAGTGTCAGTCTTTAGTTGGCAGAGTCTCTTTTTGTTCATAAACTTGACAATAATTTTCAGGGGTGCATTTTATGACCATTTTCTCTCATGGTGTTGAGAATGTCCATTTTCGGGTTTGGCAAAGATTTTGTTGACAGGTCACTTAATGTGTTGTTACTGGACTAGGCCATAAAACAGTATCTAAAATTTTCTGGACCACCAGCCTTACTAGCCTCTTGGTCTAGGGAAATATTTTCTCTTGTTGTTTCTTTTCATATCTAGAGTTACACTGTTACCATCATCAATTTCATGTGGGGCTATATATTATTTTATTAGAGGCCTCAGATACACATTTGACAGTGTAAGAAACATCAGTTTTGTAAAACAGGTGAAATACAAATAACATATCCAACAGTATTGGTAAAGTCACAAGTAAGATTTAAGAGATTTTATTAGATGTAGCCCAGTATATCTCAGGTCATCTGACTTAGTCTGCTTTGTAGAATCTTTATTTTCTAGGCAAATTATATATTGGCACCATTTATAAGGCACATAGTCTAGTTTTTTAGTGTTACTAGACTGATTATCTTTAGTATGATTTGATTGTTTTTAACACAGAGGAGACTTTAAACCTAAATTACCATAGCCTCAGTTCAATTCAGCTCAGTTCAGCCGCTCAGTCGTGTCCGACTCTTTGCGACCCCATGAATGGCAGCACGCCAGGCCTCCTGTCCATCACCAACTCCCGGCGTTCACTCAGACTCACGTCCATTGAGTCAGTGATGCCATCCATCCATCTCATCCTCTGTCATCCCCTTCTCCTCCTGTCTGCAATCTCTCCCAGCATAGCCTGGTGTTATCTATATAAATCTATCTCATAATTGAGGGAGATTTTTTGTTGTTGTTGTTGTTGAAACTCTTTGTTGTTTTGATGGAGCTTGACTAATAGAAAAAGAGCTCAAATTTATTGCCAGAGTCAGAGCAGGCATTATTAACTGGCCTGGTGATTGGATCTCATCTAGTAATATCACAGTGATCTGAATGTGACTATATTTTTTTAAGTAAATTTTTTTCAGGGCCAACCAGTTAGAGTCTTGTAGTAGAGAAATTTACCAAGGCAACCCAGAACTAGACATAGGTAATTGGCCACAAACCCAACAACTGAATTGATTTTTAAAACTAGCATAGAATCAGGCCTATGATAGAAAAGAATTTAATTTTATGTAAAGGGCTAAGAAGTCAAGAAAATATAAATGATTATATGAATCAGGTCCAGCATCTTGGGCAAGCTGTCTACCTCTGATGTTACTGTCTTTTTATCCTGGTATAGAGTCCCTTGGATTGCAAGGAGATCCAGCCAATCCATTCTGAAAGAGATCAGCCCTAGGATTTCTTTGGAAGGAATGATGCTAAAGCTGAAGCTCCAGTACTTTGGCCGCCGCATGCAAAGAGTTGACTCTTTGGAAAAGACTCTGATGCTGGGAGGGATTAGGGGCAGGAGGAGAAGGGAATGACAGAGGATGAGATGGCTGGATAGCATCACTGACTCGATGGACATGAGTCTGAGTGAACTCTGGGAGTTGGTTATGGACAGGGAGGCCTGGCATGCTGCAATTCATAGGGTCGCAGAGTTGGACACAACTGAGCGACTGAACTGAACTGAGTGTAGTTTTTCCTGTTTGAGCATCATTTTAAGGTGAGATCAGGTCAGCTGTCTTTTTTATAGACTAACTTAGTATAGGCGCCTTTAAAATGAGAATTAATCTAAGAGTTTTTTTTTTTTTTTTAGTTTTATTGTGCATGAGCTAGTTAAAAGTACCTGATAAAAAAGTCTTTTTAACCAGATTGGAGACAGTCTCTTAAATTATGTCTTTTTCCAGTCCTGGATGTAGGTCATAAGGTATTTGATCTTTATCCAAATATAGATTACTGAGATAAGCTTTAGAAACAAACTTAGGGTGTTTTTTAAGAATTTAATTACATTTTACATTAATATCACACAAGAGCAAAGAACTATCTAAGAGATGAGTCTTACTAGATGTGGACCTCTATTAATCAACTGGGATTAAGCATTTTTTGAAATACCTTTTTTTCTTTCTTAAAGTTACCCTCATTTTTATAAAATATGACCAAATTAAGGCTAGTTTGTTTGTAAAATAGGTGTGTTCTCACTAATTTTGGTCTGATGATTTATATAACCATAATTGATTATAGACTTTTTATTTTGTTGAAACATTTATAGAGTCTCAGACTGAAGTTTTAAAATAAAACAGAGCTGGGAAACTCACAGCAAAGGCTTATCACAGATTTTGTTTAGCAAATTTAGGAGAATCTTTTTTCTTAAGGTCTCAAAAATTTTTTTGAGATTTTTATACCCATGAGATAAACTTTTTAACTTATTTGATAAACTTACTGGAAATTTAGGAATTTCCAATTTTTAGAAGAGTCAAATAGAGAGAAAATATAATTGTTTTGTTTATAACATTTAATTTTACCAAAGTATTGTCATAATTAGTTTGAGAGGAAAGTTTTCCCTATTCCTTGAAAACATGAGATTAAAACCCATAATTTTTCAGATAGAAACCATAAAAGTTATAAGTATATTTGCTGGTTCATTCAGTCTTTTTGTTAACTTTTGTGAGCTCATCAGGTTTTTATTAGAATACCAGGACATATCAGAATGTTAAGAACTCCATATAATTTTTCAGTTTAGTTCAGTTCAGTCGCTCAGTCGTGTCTGACTCTTTGCAACCCCATGACTGCAGCACGCCGGCCTCCGTGTCCATTACAAACTCCCAGAGTTCACTCAGACTCACGTCCATTGAGTCCGTGATGCCATCCAGCCATCTCATCCTCGGTCGTCCCCTTCTCCTCTTGCCCCCAATCCCTCCCAGCATGAGGGTCTTTTCCAATGAGTCAACTCTTCGCATGAGGTGGCCAAAGTACTGGAGCTTCAGTTTGAGCATCATTCCTTCCAAAGACATCCCAGGGTTGATCTCCTTCAGAATGGACTGCTTGGATCTCCTTGCAGTCCAAGGGACTCTCAAGAGTCTTCTCCAACACCACAGTTCAAAAGCATCAATTCTTTGGGACTCAGCCTTCTTCACAGTCCAACTCTCACATCCATACATGACCACAGGAAAAACCATAGCCTTGACTAGATGGCCCTTAGTCGGCAAAGTAATGTCTCTGCTTTTGAATATACTATCTAGGTTGGTCATAACTTTTCTTCCAAGGAGTAAGCGTCTTTTAATTTCATGGCTGCAGTCACCATCTGCAGTGATTTTGGAGCCCCCAGAAATAAAGTCTGACACTGTTTCTACTGTTTCCCCATCTATTTCCCATGAAGTGAGGAGGCCAGATGCCATGATCTTCGTTTTCTGAATGTTGAGCTTTAAGTCAAATTTTTCACTCTCCTCTTTCACTTTTAACAAGAGGCTTTTTAGCTCCTCTTCACTTTCTGCCATAAGAGTGGTGTCATCTGCATATTTGAGGTTACTGATATTTTTCCTGGCAATCTTGATTCCAGCTTGTGTTTCTTCCAGTCCAGGGTTTCTCATGATGTACTCTGCATAGAAGTTAAATAAGCAGGGTGACAATATACAGCCTTGACATACTCCTTTTCCTATTTGGAACCAGTCTGTTGTTCCATGTCCACTTCTAACTGTTGCTTCCTGACCTGCATACAGATTTCTCAAGAGGCAGGTTAGGTGATCTGGGATTCCCACCTCTTTCAGACTTTTCCACGGTTTCTTGTGATCCACACAGTCAAAGTCTTTGGCATAGTCAATAAAGCAGAAATAGATGTTTTTCTGAAACTCTCTTGTTTTTTTTTTCCATAATCCAGCGGATGTTGGCAAAAAGATCTCTGGTTCCTCTGCCTTTTCTAAAACCAGCTTGAACATCAGGGAGTTCACGGTTCACATATTGCTGAAGTCTGGCTTGGAGAATTTTGAGCATTACTTTACTAGCATGTGAGATGAGTGCAATTGTGTGGTAGTTTGAGCATTCTTTGGCATTGCCTTTCTTTGGAATTGGAATGAAAACTGACCTTTTCCAGTCCTGTGGCCACTGCTGAGTTTTCCAGATTTGCTGGCATATTGAGTGCAGCACTTTCACAGCATCAGCTTTCAGGATTTGAAACAGCTCAACTGGAATTCCATCACCTCCACTAGCTTTGTTGTAGTGATGCGTTCTAAGGCCCACTTGACTTCAGATTCCAAGATGTCTGGCTCTAGATAGTAATCACATCATCATGATTATCTGGGTCACGAAGATCTTTTTTGTACAGTTCTTCCGTGTATTCGTGCCACCTCTTCTTAATATCTTCTGCTTTTTTTAGGTCCAGACCATTTCTGTCCTTTATNCAGCTCAACTGGAATTCCATCACCTCCACTAGCTTTGTTCGTAGTGATGCTTTCTAAGGCCCACTTGACTTCACATTCCAAGATGTCTGGCTCTAGATTAGTCATCACATCATCATGATTATCTGGGTCATGAAGATCTTTTTTGTACAGTTCTTCTGTGTATTCTTGCCACCTCTTCTTAATATCTTCTGCTTCTGTTAGGTCCAGACCATTTCTGTCCTTTATCGAGCCCATCTTTGCATGAAATATTCACTTGCTATCTCTAATTTTCTTGAATAGATCTCTAGTCTTTTCCCTCCTGTTCTTTTCCTCTATTTCTTTGCATTGATCGCTGAAGAAGGCTTTCTTATCTCTTCTTGCTATTCTTTGGCACTCTGCATTCAGATGCTTATATCTTTCCTTTTCTCCTTTGCTTTTTGCCTCTCTTCTTTTCACAGCTATTTGTAAGGCCTCCCCAGACAGCCATTTTGCTTTTTTGCATTTCTTTGCCATGGGGATGGTCTTGATCCCTGTCTCCTCTACAATGTCACGAACCCCTGTCCATAGTTCATCAGGCACTCTATCTATCAAATCTAGACCCTTAAATCTGTTTCTCTCTTTCACTGTATAATCAGAAGGGATTTGATTTAGGTCATACCTGAGTGGTCTATTGGTGTTGCCCACTTTCTTCAATTTAAGTCTGAATTTGGCAATAAGGAGCTTATTATCCGAGCAACAGTCAGCTCCCAGTCTTGTCTTTGTTGACTGTATAGAGCGTCTCCATCTTTAGCTGCAAAGAATATAATCAATCTGATTTTGGTGTTGACCATCTGGTGATGTCCATGTGTAGAGTCTTCTCTTGTGTTGTTGGAAGAGGGTGTTTGCTATGACCAGTGCATTTTCTTGGCAAAACTCTATTAGTCTTTGCCCTGCTTCATTCTGCATTCCAAGGCCAAATTTGCCTCTTACTCCAGGTGTTTCTTGACTTCCTCCTTTTGCATTCCAGTCCCCTATAATGAAAAGGACATATTTTGGGGGTGTTAGTTCTAAAAGATCTTGTAGGTCTTCATGAAACCGTTCAGCTTCAGCTTCTTCAGCATTACTGGTTGGGGCATAGACTTGGATAACTGTGACATTGAATGGTTTGCCTTGGAGACGAACAGAGATCATTCTGTCGTTTTTGAGATTGCATCCAAGTACTGAATTTCAGACTCTATTGTTGACCATTTCTTCTAAGGGATTCCTGCCCGCAGTAGTAGATATAATAGTCATCTGAGTTAAATTCACCCATTCCAGTTCATTTTAGTTCACTGATTTCTAGAATGTCGACGTTCACCCTTGCCATCTATTGTTTGACCACTTCCAATTTGCCTTGATTCATGGACCTGACATTCCAGGTTCCTATGCAATCTCCCATTGGTAGTGCATATATTATACATTACCTATTTCAATCTTGTCTTCATCTGAGTTAGCTTTTACCTAGCTGACTCTTTAGGACTTTTATTTTTTTTTTTTAATTCAGGGAAGTATTAAACCCATTTGTATCCTTTAATGCATTCTAGCCAGAGAAGGCAATGGCACCCCACTCCAGTACTTTTGCCTAGAAAATCCCATGGATGGAGGAGCCTGGTAGGCTGCAGTCCATGGGGTCGCTAAGAGTTGGACATGACTGAGTGACTTCACTTTCACTTTTCACTTTCATGCATTGGAGAAGGAAATGGCAACCCACTCCAGTGTTCTTGCCTGGAGAATCCCGGGGATGGGGGAGCCTGGTGGGCTTCCGTCTATGGGGTCGCACAGAGTCAGATGCAACTAAAATACTTAGCAGCAGCAATGCATTCTAGCAATAGCATTCTTCCCTCATATGTTAATAATATGAATTATGAAAAAAAGTAGCAGCTTTGAATTTGAAAATTTTAATCAGTGATTCTTTCTATTACCAAAATATTTGGTGTAAGTGAATATGAAGTATCTCTCAGAAAATTTAAAAGTTCCCAACTTCCTATTGCTTGCTCATCACATATAATATGAAATAAATTAGGTTAATAATTCCATTTCTAGTCAGGTTGCAAAAATTCAGAGTATCTGGGAAAACTAAGAAAAATATGTATTTTTTGTAGCTACCATTCTTTGTCTATTTTAATTGAATAATTGCTGATCATTAAGTAAAGAGAAACTGAAGTCAGAGTGTGCTTAAGTGTCAGTGATGAAACTGTCTCTCTGAGTCATTAAAAAACTCTTCCCTGCAAACAGAATTCCCTACTGTAATTGCTAAAGGTAGATTTACCTTTTAATCAGTTTCAAGGAGACTTATTAAAATGATGTTTCTGAGCTTTTTCTTGGGGATGTATTAATAGAAACCAATTTAAACAAACAGTTTGAACTCAGCATTAATGAATATGGGGTACAGTTTGAGTGTGCTGATGTAATCATCTGATTCCTCAGGGTAACTCTGTCCTCAGCCTTGAAGCATATTCCTTTGGGAGATCAAACTGCAGACTGCAATGGGAAGATTAGAGGTTTTGGAGCAGGATGTAGGTTTGACTCAAGCTCATCAATTACCTCCCCACACACAGTTGGGAAAGTCATAAACTCTGAGTCCCAATTAAGAAAGAAAACTACTACTTATAATACCAGGCACTTTTGGTGACTAAACCTTTAATGGACAATAAATGAATTTGCAAACTGCAAATTGATGCTGCTATAATAATTGCAAGTAGAATGATACTAATGATGATAACTGTGACTAAGATTTATTTGGTCCTAAGAAAACTAAGATCATGGCATCTGATCCTATCACTTCATGGGACATTAATGGGGAAACAGTGGAAACCATGGCAGATTTTATTTTTGAGGGGCTCCAAAGTCACTGCAGATGGTGATTGCAGCCATCAAATTAAAAGATGCTTACTCCTTGGAAGGAAAGTTGTGACCAAGCTAGACAGCATATTCAAAAGCAGAGACATTACTTTGCAAACGAAGGTCAATCTAGTCAAGGCATGGTTTTCCCAGTGGTCAGGTATGGATGTGAGAGTTGGACTGTGAAGAAAGCTGGGTGTCGAAGAATTGATGATTTTGAACTGTGGTGTTGGAGAAGACTCTTGCGAGTCCCTTGGACTGCAAGGAGATCCAACCAGTCCATCCTAAAGGAGATCAGTCTTGGGTGTTGATTGGAAGTACTGATGCCGAGGGTGAAACTCTAATAATGCAGATGGTGATTGCAGCCATCAAATTAAAAGATGCTTACTCCTTGGAAGGAAAGTTGTGACCAAGCTAGACAGCATATTCAAAAGCAGAGACATTACTTTGCAAACGAAGGTCAATCTAGTCAAGGCTATGGTTTTCCCAGTGGTCAGGTATGGATGTGAGAGTTGGACTGTGAAGAAAGCTGGGTGTCGAAGAATTGATGATTTTGAACTGTGGTGTTGGAGAAGACTCTTGCGAGTCCCTTGGACTGCAAGGAGATCCAACCAGTCCATCCTAAAGGAGATCAGTCTTGGGTGTTGATTGGAAGTACTGATGCCGAGGGTGAAACTCTAATACTTTGGCCACTTCATGTGAAGAATTGACTCATTGGAAAAAACCCTGATGCTGGGAGGGATTGGGGGCAGGAGAAGGGGACGACAGAGGATGAGATGGCTGGATGGCATCATCAACCTGATACACACGGGTTTGGGTGAACTCCAGGAGTTGGTGATGGACAGGGAGGCCTGGTGTGCCATGATTCATGGGGTCGCAAAAAGTCGGACACGACTGGGCGACTGAACTGAACTGAACGGAATTATGTGCCAAGAAATGTACTAAAAATATCTGCATACTTTACACTGTTATTCCTTACAAAACACAATAGTGCAGGAAAAATATTCCCATATTTTAGATAAGAGAAACTCAGATAATTTAAATAATTTGTCTCAAGTCACAGCTGATTAAATCATTAGCTGGTATCAAGAATCAAGGTCTAACTGCAGAAGGACTATATATTTCAAAATTAATACAATCTAAAATTCTCAAGAATGTACTATTATTGTGTCTCTTTCAGAATGTCTAACAAAATTCTTGGATACTTTTATCATTTGTAGTAGTAGTATAATAGATAGATGATAGACAAATACATACATACATATATACATATGAATATCATTAAATTGTTTAAAATATCTTAACCAAAGAACTTATTTTTTTTTCCTCAAATAAGAATCCCACTATAGAACCCTTTATCATACCAACAAAAACCAAAGAGCAGTAAACTATGAAAGTACATCTCGAAATTCTCCTGTTTTCAAAGTACACACACGTCATCTATAATATATATTTTTTACATTTTGAATTCCATTTTTTTCTATCACATTCAGAGGTAGCAACTGTAAAGGACACTATGAAGGTATATAGTATTTTTTTTCCCTCGTGTAAAGATTTGTTGACCTGTATGATAATAGTTTTAATAAAGACATATTAGTATTTCACATGACAAGCTGAAACAACTACATACAGATTTTCAACGATTTTTCTCTTTTTACTAAAAAAAAACCTAATTATCATATAATCAGGTTTCTTACTATGGAAATTTTCAAACCTATACAAAATTACAAGATTTGATACAATAATTCCCTCCATAAAACCTTCTAGCTTTAACACATCTGTTCATTCTCAGACACGTTCCATCCATGCCTCTTGTTGTTCACTGGCTCAGCTCAACTCTAGGTCCATTCATGTTGCTGTGAATGACATTATTTCATTTTTTCTTTACAGCTCAGTAGTAGCATTCTATTGTATATATTTTAATTGTANTCTAAAAGGTCTTGTAGGTCTTCATAGAACTGTTCAACTTCAGCTTCTTCAGCTTTACTGGTTGGGGCATAGACTTGGATTACCATGATATTGAATGGGTTGCCTTGGAAATGAACAGAGATCATTCTCTCTTTTTTGAGATTGCATGCAAATACTTCATTTCAGACTCTTTTGTTGACCATGATGGCTACTCCATTTCTTCTTAAGGATTCCTGCCCACAGTAGTAGATATAATAGTCACCTGAGTTAAATTCACCCATTCTCCAGTGGACCACATTCTGTCAGACTCGCCCATCTTGGGTGGCCCCACAGGGTATGGCTTAGTTTCATTGAGTCTGACAAGGCTGTGGTCCTAGTAATTAGATTGACTAGTTTTCTGTGGTTATGGTTTCAGTGTGTCTGCCTTCTGATGCCCTCTTACAACACCTACCATCTTACTTGGGTTTCTCTTACCTTGGATGAGGGGTATCTCTTCACCGCTGCCCCTCCTGACCTTGAATGTGGAATAGCTTCTCTGGGCCCTCCTGGGCCCGCATAGCCACTGCTTCTTGGACGTGTGTTGCTCCTCCTGGCTGCCTCCCCTGCCCTCTGATGTGGGGTAGCTCCTCTCGGCTGCTCTTGTGCTGTTGCAGTCTGGCACTCTTAGCCGCCACCCCTGACCTTGGACGTGGCGTAGCTCCTCTCAGCTGTTCCTGCGCCATCACAGCCTGGCACTCTTGGCCACTGCCCCAACCTTGGACGTAGGGTAGCTCCTCTTGGCCACCACCCCTTGGGCATGGGGTCCTCCCGGTTCTGCCTCTGACCTCGGACGTAGGGTAGCTCCTCTCGGCCATGCTTGTGCACCATCGCAGCCACCCATGCTTTAGTGAAGTCACTCAGTCCTGTCCAACTCTCTGCAACCCCATGGACTGTAGCTTACCAGGCTCCTCCCTCCATGGGATTCTCCAGGCAAGAGTGCTGGAGTGGGTTGTCATTTCCTTCTCCAGCAGATCTTCCTGACCCAGGAGTTAAACCCAGGTCTCCTCATTCCAGGAAGGCTCTTTAACCTCTGAGCCACCAGGGAAGCCCCGATCATATTGATAATGACATAAAATATAAATGAAATGAACAATCTAGTTTTCAATAGTTGCTCCAATATCAGCAATGATATTTTCATGCTAGATAAAACACAAAGACCAACTATATACTATCTGTGGGAGACATAATTTAGAATCAAAGGTGCATTTCAAGTGAAATGACTAAAAACTACTTAACAAAGACAGAATTGAATATACTGTACTAATGTCAACCAAAAATATATTTATTAAGAACTGTTACTAGGGATATATAAGGACACTTTATAATGATAAAAGGGAGTTCCATTAGGAAGACATAATAATTATATATGCACCTAACAAGGCAACCCAAAAATGCCTGGAGGAAAAAAAAATGATAGAATTGAGGAGAGAAATAGACAATTCAACAATAATTGTTAGACTTTACTAATCCACTTTCAATAATGTTTAGAAAGACTAGACAGAATATCAGCTATGAAATAGAGAACTTGAAAGATAATATAAACCAGCTGGACCTAAAAAATATCTATAGAGAGAGCAGTTTATCCTATGAGGATATGCATTTTTCTTCAGTGTGCAATGAACATTCTCCAGGACATCCAAACGCTAGGGTGTAAGACAAACCTAAATAAATATTAAAGGGTTGAAATCATATAAACTACATCCTCTGAATACAATGAAATTAGAAAACAAAATTTTTGAGAAACAAATATGTGGAAACTAAGCAACATACTCTTAAATAATCAAAGGATCAAGGAAAGAATCACAAGAAATAGAAGACAATACAACTGACTCTTGAACAAGGCAGGACTTAGGTCATTGACTTTTTCTGCAGTCATCAATTCATGTATAAATTATAGTCAGCACATTATCTATGTGGTTTTTCTACATCTGAGAGTTAACCTCTGCAGATTCAACCAGCTGCAGATTGTGTAATGCTCTAGTATTTACTATTGAAAAAAAAAATCTTTGTATAAGTGGAGACAAACCTAAATAAATATTAAAGGGTTGAAATCATATAAACTACATCCTCTGAATACAATGAAATTAGAAAACAAAATTTTTGAGAAACAAATATGTGGAAACTAAGCAACATACTCTTAAATAATCAAAGGATCAAGGAAAGAATCACAAGAAATAGAAGACAATACAACTGACTCTTGAACAAGGCAGGACTTAGGTCATTGACTTTTTCTGCAGTCATCAATTCATGTATAAATTATAGTCAGCACATTATCTATGTGGTTTTTCTACATCTGAGAGTTAACCTCTGCAGATTCAACCAGCTGCAGATTGTGTAATGCTCTAGTATTTACTATTGAAAAAAAAAATCTTTGTATAAGTGGACCTGCACAGTTCACACTCCTGTTGTTCAAGAGTCAATTGTACTTTGAGAAGAATGAAAACAAAAACATACCACACCTAAGGTAGGGGATGTAGCAAACTAAACGAGTTAAGCAGACATAGTAGAAAATAACTCTATACTGTACTATATACCATACTTTACAGGAAAGTACAGAAAGGCACAACCACTCGTAGAGGATTCACCCATGTGACAAAGTCTACCAGACATGTGAAAAAGCTTTAGTTTTAGAAAAATTTTAGATTTACCAAAAAGCAAAGACAGTCCCTGTATATCAAAAATGTCCCTTATATCACACATATTGCTATTAAGTAGAGTGCCTTCTTCATTTCTAAGATTTTTCCTGCTAAGATATTCTTAGTTTTTACCTAATGCCCTAATTTCTGTTCCAGGAACTCATCCCATATCTCACATTGCATTTAGTAGTAGTCATGTCTCTTTAGACTCATCTGAATGTGACAGTTTCTCACATCTTCCCTAATTTTTATGATTTTGATAGTTTTGAGGAGTTCTAGTCAGGTATTTTAAAAATGTTCCTCAACATGAATTTCTCTGATGATTTCCTATTAGCCTTAGAATATGGATATTGGTAGAGGAAGAGGGCAGATGTGGAGTGTCCTTTTCATCGTGTGATACTATCAACATGTCTTACCCCTCTTAATGTTGACCTTGACCACCTAGCTGAAGTAGTGTTTGTCAGGTTATTCCACTCTCAAGTTACTCTTTTTCACCCCCTCCATATTGTTCTTCTTCTTTTTCTTTTTTCTTTTCTTTTTGGAAGGAAGCCGCTATGAGTAATTCAGACTTAAGGAATAGGAAGTTGCACTCCATCTCCCTGAGAACCATATTACCTATGTCATTTATCTGTAATTCGTCTGCATGGGAAATTGGTGTATTCTCTCACATGCTTTCAAACGTTTACTTATATCAGTATGGACTCATTTATTTTATAGTTTGAGATAAAATCCAAAAAGGTGACTTATTTAATTTATTATGTTGCTGATCTTGTTATAGTTTTGGCCATTCAAAACTCATTCCTGTCTCCTGTGACATAAACCCATTAATGTGGGGCTTTTATTTTTTAGCACTTCCTTTTTAACCTGATCCTCCAGAATCCTATTCTATATTTCCTCTCTGAGCCCTACAGTCAGTCATCTCTCCAAGAAGCCTGGTTTCTTTTATTGGAAACAGTATTGGGAACCAAGATCTGTTCTTCCTTCTACGTCATTGTTTCTTTAAGATTTAAAGAGTATAATTTCTTTTAGAACCTTTCAGCTAAGAGAACAAACAAATATATGTATGTATACTCACATGCCAGATATTCAATTGTTCAGGTATACATGTATAACAGTGTCAGGATTGTCAATATGTACCCCTAGGAGAAGGAACACTATCAACTAGATTACAGTGCTTTTCTCTTTTGCTTTTAGTCTTCAAATCCATTCATTCCCAAAGGTACTAAAGCCAGTGGATCTTACTGAGCTGGTTTCATACATTTGTAAAATAATTTGATTGTTCAGTCACATTCTGCATTTGATTTTTGATGTCAAAATATATTTTTGAAATGCATACATTGATTCACTTCTGTGCTGTAAGGTTCTATGGGTTTTGACAAATATGTAGTGTCATGTATTTACCATAACATCATACAACACAGTTTCACTGCCCTCAAAAGTCATCTATGCATGGAGAAGGAAATGGCATCCTTCTCCAGTATTAATGCCTGGGAAATACCATGGACAGAGGAGCCTGGCCGACTACAGTCCATGCAGTGGCAAAGAGTCAGAAAGGACTTAAGACTGAGCACAATCATTTCTAGGAACACTGTAGGCCACAAGACACATCAGCGGCTCCTAGTTTGTGGCCTCTCGGTTAATGTCTTTCTTCCCACTTGGCTCTCTGCTCCACAGGTGCCCATGCCTATGGGTCTGGTCTGCTCACTGCAGCATCTGGATTAAACAAATGGAAAAATAAAAAGAGAAGATGGATCCACACACCTAGTAAAGTACCAGGTTCAGAAAGAATACACTGGCAAGGAGATAGCATTCTTTCACTCCATGCTTCTTTTTCGATTGCCTGATGGAAATGTTGTCAGTTCCCTTTAAACCCTAATTCCAGTTGATCCCAGCAAACCTTATTATCTTCTGCCCTGAAGTCGTCACAATGACCAGGTGTGTTCTGGGCAGGAGGGGCCCTCTGAAACGTTACCAAGGTCCTAGCCCTGCCTGGTTCTCAGTCTCCAGGTGCCAGTGCAGAAGAGCACACCAGGAGTCACTTTCTCTCTGCTTACCATTTGGTCCCTAAAGTGGTTCTTTTTCTTGCCTATGTGTGTCTCTTCTTTTTATGCCCTTCTGTTTTCTTGTCTGAGATATGAAGCTGAAGTACTCCTGCAGAAGGTGCCTTGCAGAAGATAGTTTTGAATTGCACAGCATCTAACAGAGCACGCCCAAGGCTGCCGTGGGAGCAAGTCACACTGGTTTTTTCTCCTTATTATCAAGTACATTATACTGAAGTTTCCAGGAGACCATGATGAGAGTAAGGTGCAGACTCCTCCTGCTCTTTGTGGCTGTCCATTTCACTCTACTGGAAAGAAAAATAAAAATGTCCCCCAAACAAAAACTCTACGTTCGGTACCTTAACCCAGCTTGAGATAGATCTTGTGAAATTTGTGTCCACAGTGCAGAAACAGAAACTCGTCTTGGCAACTGGTGGTAATGCTAGCAATGAAAAAGACAAAAAGAGAAATCAAGAAAGTAACTCCAGAGTTTCCCTGGTGTCTCAGTAGGAAAGAATCTCCCTGTCAATGCAGGAGATGTGGATTCCATCCCTGGTCCTGGAAGATTCCATATGCTGCAGAGCAAATAAGCCCATGCAACAGAGCTACTAAACTTGTGCTCTAGAGCCCAGGAACCACAGTTACTGAGCCTATGCACTATAGCTCCCATGGTCTATGGACTAGATGATTCTCTTCAACTCCAAAGGTATGCACAACAAAAATTGTACCTGCTTCTATGCTCACTTTATTCCTTCAGTGTTTTCCCTCAGATTTATTGAGATATGGTGTAAGTTTAAGATGACCAATGTTATAATTTTTATACAACTATATATTGTAAAATGTTTCCCACAATAAGACTAATCAGCACATCCTTCACTACAGATAAATAGCATTTTCTTTTTGTTGTCATGGTGAGAACATTCATGCTCTACTCTTATAGCATCTTTCAAGTGTACAATAGGGTACTTGTTAACTATGGGCTTCCCTGATATCTCAGCTGGTAAAGAATCCACCTGCAATGTAGGAGACCCTGGTTCAATTTCTGGGTCAGGAAATCTGTTGAAGAAGGGAAAGTCTACCCACTCCAGTATGCTGGCTTGGAGAATTCGATGAACTATATAGTCCATGGGGTCGCAAAGAGTCTGACAGGACTAAGCGACTGTCACTTTCACTCACATTCACTGTCTCTAACCTGTACATTAAGTCCCCAGAAGTAACTCATCTTACAACTGAAAGTTTGTACCCTTTGATGAGCATTTTTCCACCACTCCCAGCCTCTCATGCTCATTTTATGTAATTAAATTGTATTAGATATAGTCCGTTAAAAAATGCAAGAGGAGAATCTGCTCATAGGAGCCAAGTTTCTTACTTGCCATGATGTTTTACTCAGTTTTTCTTTTAGTCTTTTATCTACCTAATCAGTAAGCAGGGGTAGTTGGGTGCACCCTGAGAATTTATTGCTATATTTCTGGGACAGAGGAATAGGATGAAATAAAAGAGATCTGGATACTTTTATGCATTCTTACCCTTTAGAATACCCTGTAATGATCCACCTGCAATTCCAAAATTAGTCTTAAGTTGATGACTTGTAAGGAAATCAATACATATAATCTTTGATAAAACTCAATAAAAAAAATGATTGAAAGGACTCTCAACACAATTATGGGCTATGCCAAAGAATGCTCAAACTAGCACACAATTGCACTCATCTCACACGCTAGTAATATAAAGGACAGAAATGGTATGGACCTAACAGAAGCAGAAGATATTAAGAAGAGGTGGCAAGAATACACAGAATAACTGTACAAAAAAGATCTTCATGACCAAGATAATCATGATGGTGTGATCACTCACCTAGAGCCAGACATCCTGGAATGTGAAGTTAAGTGGGCCTTAGAAAGCATCACTACGAACAAAGCTAGTGGAGGTGATGGAATTCCAGTTGAGCCAGCAAATTTGCTAGCAATATGCCAGCATATTTGGAAAACTCAGCAGTGGCCACAGGACTGGAAAAGGTCAGTTTTCATTCCAATCCCAAAGAAAGGCAATGCCAAAGAATGTTCAAACTACTACACAATTGCACTCATCTCACACGCTAGTAAAGTAATGCTCAAAATTCTCCAAGCCAGGCTTCAGCAATACTTGAACCATGAACTTCCAGATGTTCAAGCTGGTTTTAGAAAAGGCAGAAAAACTAGAGGTCAAATTGCGAACATCTGCTGGATCATTGAAAAAGCAAGAGAGTTCCAGAAAAACATATACTTCTGCTTTATTGACTATGCCAAAGCCTTTGACTGTGTGGATCACAACAAACTGTGGAAAATTCTGAAAGAGATGGGAATACCAGACCACCTGACCTGCCTCTTGAGAAACCTGTATGCAGGTCAAGAAGCAACAGTTCTAACTGGACATGGAACAACAGACTGGTTCCAAATAGGAAAAGCAGTACATCAAAGCTGTATATTGTTACCCTGTTTATTTAACTTATATGCAGAGTACATCATGAGAAATGCTGGGCTGGAAGAAGCACGAGCTGGAATCAAGACTGCCAGGAGAAATATCAATAACCTCAGATATGCAAATGATACCACCCTTATGGCAGAAAGTGAAGAGGAACTAAAAAGCCTCTTGTTGAAAGTGAAAGAGGAGAGTGAAAAAGTTGGCTTAAAGCTCAACATTCAGAAAATGAAGATCATGGCATCTGGTCCCATCAGTTCATGGCAAATAGATGGGGAAACAGTGGAAACAGTGTCAGACTTTATTTTTGGGGGCTCCAAAAATCACTGCAGATGGTGACTGCAGCCATGAAATTAAAAGATAGTTACTCCTTGGAATGAAAGTTATGACCAGCCTAGACAGCATATTCAAAAGCAGAGACATTACTTTGCCAACAAAGGTCTGTCTAGTCAAGGCTATGGTTTTTCCAATGGTCACGTATGGATGTGAGAGTTGGACTGTGAAGAAAGCTGAGTGCCGAAGAATTGATGCTTTTGAACTGTGGTGTTGGAGAAGACTCTCGAGAGTCCCTTGGACTGCAAGGAGACCCAACCAGTCCATTCTAAAGGAGATCAGCCCTGAGTGTTCTTGGAAGGAATGATGCTAAAGGTGAAACTCTAGTACTTTGGCCACCTCATGCGAACAGTTGACTCACTGGAAAAGACTCTGATGCTGGGAGGGATTGGGGGCAGGAGGAAAAGGAGATGACAGAGAATGAGATGCCTGGATGGCATCACTGACTCGATGGATGTGAGTCTGAGTGAACTCCGGGAGTTGGTGATGGACATGGAGGCCTGGCGTGCTGTGATTCATGGGGTCGCAAAGAGTCAGACACAACTGAGTGACTGAACTGCACTGAACTGCAGTGCCAAAAGGGAGGCACAATGTATCAGGAGGAATGTGAACTCTGGAGTCCTGCTGGGTTTCCAGTTTTGCAGCATCTACTGGCTTCTCACCATGGACTTGGTCTTTAGAATGACTGTCTTTGAATCTCAGTACACTGCTTTAGTCTTTCCCTTCAGGGCCTAGCAGAGACCTAGACTCAAAGGACATCCACGTGAGTTCTGGTCCATTTGATATAACTGACCTGCCTATAACATTGTAGCAAGCTTAAAGCTTCCCCGTCTCCCAAGCTCAGTCAAGGTCATCAAAGAGCTAAAGAGACACTGGCCATTGGAATGGTTTCTGCAGCAGCTAAACACTACTTGATGCTTTCTTTCCTCTTCTTTCTCTCAGGGCTTTTTCCTACCTGTTGGAGCACTCTCTGCTCTGGTACTGGAGGGTGGGTCACACTCCCAGGGAAACTCCTGAAGTTTATACCAGAGGCCGACTCCTTCCATGACCTCAACAGCAAATGGAGTAGGACGAAATGGAAACTGAAAGAAGCACTATTATCTCTAAAGCTAAGGCCAAGTGAGAATGCCTCCAAGGGACATGGTACTATCAGGTACTTATATGGGAGCAACGATGTAAGAGCAGCAAGAATGCTGTAAGGATGATGACATGCCCCACCGCCACCCTCCGACCTCACTAACTCTCCCACAACCTCCCCACATATGTGTCAAGATCCAGATATACTGGATTATGTGTAACTTCCTGAAATTGCTTCCTTTTTTTTTTTTTTTTGGCCTCTAGGCTTTTCTTTATGTTATTATTCTGTCTTCCTAGGTGCTCTTCCCAGTCCTTCCCATAAGTAGGCTTCCTCCTACTTATCCTTCTGGGTGTGACTAGGTATCCGTTTCCCTCCTCTTGTTCACCTTCTGCCTCATCACCATCCCAGACTATGCTTTTATAAGATTTTCTTCCTGTCTCCATACATCACAAGTGATATTGTAATTGTTGATTTTTAATCACCATTCACCATTTCCAGAATGATGACAGCAATGAAATCGTAGATGCTATGTGCTGAGCACTGCCTATGTTCCAAGTACTATATTTTATGCCATTAATTCTCACATCAGCCTCGTGTGTAAGACTGTTATTCCTACTTTGTTGTTGTTATTGTTTAGTTGCTAAGTCGAGTCCAACTCTTTTGTGACGCTATGGACTGTAACCCACCAGATTCCTCTGTCCATGGGATTTTCCAGGCAAGAATACCAGAGTGGGTTGCTATTTCCTTCTCCAGGGCATCTTCCCAATCCAGGGATCCAATCCTAGTCTCCTGTATTGGCAGGTGGATTCTTTACAGCCAAGCCACCGGGGGAGCCCTATTCCCACATTAGAGATGGGGCAAATGAAGCTTAAAAAGCCTTTATCTGCATGTACACAGTTAATAAGAAGCAGGGTCAGGATGAGAACAGAGGTCTAGTTTTCACCCATTGGACTGTGCACAACCTCAAGGCAGAGCCACGTCTTTCACGTCTGTAACACACTGCCTGGAATGAAGAGCAGATGTGTTCTCAATAATGTGTCTGATAAATCAGTAAATGAATGGTGATGAATTGCTGTCACAGTCAGCCTTGATAATCTCAGTATATATTTCCTGGTCCTGGATAACCATTTTAGAGGAACGGTTAAGTCTAAAATAAAAAGATACTTCAAGGACAGCAGCAAGAGAGTATTTTGTAACCTGACTTTGAGTACATTAGACACGACTGAACTGAACTGAGTTAACTGGGATAGACTGCTATACAAAACAGGTCAAGCGACTTACTTCCCTGGTGGCCCAGTGAATAGGAATCCACCTGCCAAAGCAGGGGACACATGTTTGATTCCTGGTCCTGGAAGCTTCTACATGCCTAGGAGCAACTAAACCTGTGCACCACAGCTACTGAACCAGTGCTCTGGAGGCCAGGATCTGCAACTACTGAGCATGCGTGCTGCAACTACTGAAGCCCACATGCCTAGAGTCTGTGCTGCGCAGCAAAGAGTAGCCCCCATTCACTGCGACTAGAGAAAGCAAAGAAGAGCCAGTGAACTAAAAATAAATTTAAAAAATAGGTTGAGTATCCAGTGAGGAAATGGATATAGATAAATTGTATTTACTCCCAGGAACTACTACAAAGGGTTTAACAGAGTCTAACATTCTGCTGAGGCAGGGCCTTGGGCAAATAGCTAGGCTTTATTTGCACAATAAACAAATGGTCCCCAGTATGAGCTAAATTTCTCGGGAAGGCTGCTTGAAAAGCAGATCTGGGCTTAGAACAAGTCTGAAGCAGTTTTCTCTGTTGTAGGAGAATGAAAGAACAGATCATTTTTGGTGGAAATAATAAACCTGAAGAGAAGAGGCTTAGAAAGGCTTTGTCCTTAAACAAGTTCTCCCAGACTTGTAACCAGTAGGTAATTCCTGGAGATCTAATGCACAGTCATTATAGACAATACTGTATTTTAAACTTCAAAGTTGCTAAAAGGCTAGATCCCACTTGTTCCCACCTCAAAAGAAGTGATAATTATGTGACACAACAGAGATGGTAACTGCTGTAGGGTGGTGATCACACTGTAATATATAACTGTATCAGATCAACACATTGCACGTTTTAAATTCTTACAATGTCAATTCTTATATGTCAGTCACATTTCAACTTTTTAAAAAGCCCTTTGGTTTCATTTCAAAGTAGAATACATCCCACCACTGAGGTTGCCTACTTAGAGGATCAAATTGCTACTATGGAGTTTAGATTTGAATATATTTATTCTAATTTTTTTAAATCTCCTAAAGCTTTAGGAACTTATAAAACAGTTACTGAGATGCAGAATGAATACATCAGGTAAGCATGTCTACTTACTAGGAAAACCAATTCCTGAGCGATAGAGCTGATGGCAAGGAATCGTGATCATTTATTCCCGTTTTGACAGTTGATAATATATATGAAATCATTTTTACATTTGTAAAGGGAAAATGTAACTATTGTAGTTACACAGTACTCTAAAAATCCATGACAATGGAATTTCATGTGATTGGATGTGAGTCTGGAAACCTGACGAATCAGCCACTAAGAATAGTATTATAGGATTTTTTTTAAAAAATATCTTTTTTAAGCTTTAGACTTCCTTGCTTGTGAAACATGGTTGTGTCTAATCTACCTACCTCACTGGGTGGGATGTATGATCAAATGAGATCATGAAGATTGAAAATGTAGACACCGTCTTTCCCCCTTAACTAACAATCAACATCTCAAGTCTACTTCCAAGGGAGGAAAGTAAAGTAAAAGGGTACTACTAATCTTCCTGTGAATCCCTTTGAAGGGAGAGGAGAGGTAGGTAATGTGGTGTCTTGGCTCACCATCCTCCCAGCCCCCAGCATGAGTCTCAGTGAATCACTAGCCTTTGATACGATAGAAGCAGGTTTTTCAGAAACTGTAGCATATTTCCCTGCTTCTGCCTGCTGCTGCTAAGTGGCCTCAGTTGTGTCCGACTCTGTGCGACCCCATAGACGGCAGCCCACCCCAGGCTCCTCCGCCCTCAGGATTCCCCAGGCAAGAACACTGGAGTGGGTTGCCATTCCTTCTCCAATGCATGCATGCATGCTGAGTCGCTTCAGTTGTGTCTGACTCTGTGCGACCCTATGGACAGCAGCCCACCAGGCCCCTCTGTCCACAGGATTCTTCAGGCAAGAATACTGGAGTGGGTTGTCTTTTCCTTCTCCATTCTGCCTAGAACATCAAACAGTTATTGTATCTACCTCATGAAAGACAGTACTCTTGCCTGGAGAATCCCATGGATGGAGGAGCCTGGTAGGCTGCAGTCCATGGGGTCGCTAAGAGTTGGACACGACTGAGCAACTTCACTTTTCACTTCCATGCATTGGAGAAGGAAATGGCAACCCACTCTAGTGTTCTTGCCTGGAGAATCCCAGGGACGGGGGAGCCTGTTGGGTGCCGTCTATGGGGTCACACAGAGTCGGGCACGACTGATGTGCCTTAGCAGCAGCAGCATGAAAGACAATGGGCTTTAAAGGTGAAAAAATCACAGTTCCTGCTCAGGAGTAAAATTGCACTGGGAAGTGACCCCTAGAAGTTTCAGACGAGAATAGTTCACAAGACAGGCGATGGGAAGGAAGATCTTTCCAAGCTAATTGTATCAGGGTCAAGATTAATTCAGAAACTTCAGAAGATATGTTTAAACTAAAGTTGAATGATTGTTTTCATCACTGGACAAGATGCATGAGATCTCATTTTTTATGAAGTAAAACAACAGATCCCCCAGAATGATGGAGCATCTTGCTTGCTTTGAAGATAACGTGGATTTCATTCCCAAGTTTTCTCAGATGTGAGGTTTCAATAATAAAGGTTTCAGTAAGACACAGTGTTTATGCTCAGTCGCTCACTTGTGTCTAACTCTTTGTGACCCCATGGACTGAAGCTCGCCAGGCTCCTCTGTCCATGGAATTTTCTAGGCAAGAATACTGGAATGGGTTACCATTTCCTACTCCAGGGGACCCTCCCAACCCAGGGGTCAAAACCGAGTCTCCTACATCTCCTTCATGTGGGAAGCCCCACTAAGATGCAGGAAAGCAACAAAATGAAGAACACTGGGAAATAACGGAAATGGGTAGGCGACTTCAGGGGAATTGTAACGGAAGAGGGATGGCAGATCATGGCATTAAATCAGTGAATAAACTATGTATTCACTTTGCATCAGTTACCTTACTAATTAGTGTGAAGGTAACCTAAATGAAAGATTTTAAAAAGTTAACGTCTAGATTCACGTTTTTTTATTAATGTGCTATTTAGTTTACTGAAATCTTCTTTTATAGTGTCTAATTGAAACGTGGGCCAAGACTTAAATCTGGTAACATTGAATATTGAATGGATGAAGATTTGTCTTTGATCTTCTTCTTCTTTTAATCCTTTACTTTGGGCACCAAACAAAACCTGCCTACACTGATGAGAACCCTGTGGTCCAGGCCTCTCCCTGACCTGTATACTCCATCAGCATTTGGGTTCTGAATCTAATTTCAACATGACCCTGCTCTCCACTGAGAAACAGAACCAGTTAATCAACAGCAGTAGAACCTCCATTAAAGGAGAAAATAGAACTGGTTAAGAGAGATGATTTAGGGAGCTAGGAAGAGAAGCAGGGAAGCCAAAGGAGAAACGAGGTTAAAAAAGGAGATCGTGAAGAGCGGTCTTGGACAACTGAGAAGAACTGGATTTAATGATTTAATGATTAGAATTGCTGAACTGAGTAAAATGAGAGGAGAAAAGAGAGAATGCAACATGTTAAGGAAAGAAATCAGCCCATGAAGAAGTGGAGATAAGGTTATAATAATGATGATAACCAGTGTTTATTTGGGAGCTTAGCCATGTGCCTAGTATTCCACTAAATGCTTGGCACATATTATCTCTTTACAGAGACCCTATTAAGTAAGTACTATCATTATCCTCATTTTAGATGAATATTGCAATACAGAGTAAACAGTAATTTATGTAAGTGGCCTTCCTTGATGACTCAGTAGATAGAATATCTGCCTGCGGTGCAGGAGACATAGGAGATGCAGGTTCAATCCCTGGGTTGGGAAAAAGCTCTGGAGAAGGAAATGGCAACCACTCCAGTATTCTTGCCTGAAAAATCCCATGGACAGAGGAGCCTGGTGGGCTACAGTCCAAAGAGTCGGACACAACTGAGTAATTTAGCACACACGAATTTGCTACATTGTGTTACTGATCATCTGGAGCTGATGAAGCTCAGATTCAGACTCAGAACTGTTCAACTCTTGACTGCCAGGCCATCGTGCCTCTCACTCTAGGTTTGCTTGATTCAGAGGAAAGAAATAATTTTATCTGTATCTCACAAGGAGAATGTGGTTTGGGGGAATTTTTTGTCAAGATAAGGAGGATACAAGGATCTATGTGAGCAGATGGGAAAGGAGCAGTGGAGATGGAGGTCGAAGATACAAAGAGCTGAGTCTCCTAGATAGAAACTTGCAATTGATGGGATAAAATTTCCCAAGGATACAAAGGACTCTGATTACAAACACAGCTAGATGAATTAAGACATAAGAAAAGGAAGAAAAGGCTTGCTGGGTTTGATGATTAGGAAATAATTTTGTTTGAAATAGCTTTAAAATTCAAATTTCACAGAGGAAGTCAGTTGTTAAGAAATATTCAGTTATTTCTCAGATGAGTTATGCACCCTGTCAAGTAGAGTCAACAACAGCACTGCTTGTCATTTCTAATTATTTTCTAGACACTGATTATAACGATGAAAAACAGTTTATCATTACTCTGCCACGTAAAATGTTTGTGCTGCTCCATTCATCTGAGAAATTATATTCTTCAGGTAATCTCTGGATAGATAGGGCATGTCAATTAGAATTCTTTTGACTGTAAGGCTCAGGAACACAACTGAAACTAGCTTAGGTAAGAGGATTGCCATGTCTCACACAACCAGACCCAGGAAGGCCAGGTTGTAGCCAGCCTTCGGAGAACTGGAGCTGGGACTGGGGTATCAGCAGGGTTCTCTCTTCTCTCTGTTTTTCTGTGCTGCTGACTTCATGTGCTCCTACTCCGGGCTACAGTCTCCATTCCTTCCCTACTAGAAAGAAAGGCATTTCTCCCAAACTCCAGATGAAAATCTCAGGGAAAGCCTCAGAGTGCACTGTAACCCAGGTCACATGCCCAATGATGCGGCTAATGACTGACCAGGGGAGTGAGGTCAGCTCCCATCCAAACCACGTGGGGCCAGGTGCAAGGTGAGGAAGTTCAGTTCTTCTAAAATAAGGAGATGCTGTTCCCAGAAGAAAGAAAGGGTGACAGTCAGAAACAAATAAAACAAATCCACTGCCCAAGTGTGGTCAGCTCTTTTACTGATGGGGAAAGGGAAGCACAGAGGCATTAGAAAATCAACTCAAGAGTCCTCGAGTCAGAGCTGAAAATAGATGTGGTTCTTTTTCTTTTTAATTATTTTTTTATTGAAGGATAATTGCTTTACAGAATTTTGTTGTTTTCTGTCAAATCTCAACCTGAATCAGCCACAGGTAAACATACATCCCCTCCTTTTTGAACCTTCCTCCCATCTCCCTCCCCAGTCCCACCCCTCTAGGTTGATCTACTCATCTTCCTCATCTTCCTTCTGGCTATTGTGCTAAATGTTGGGTGCGGTTTTGGTCATAATCATTTTGCCCTCCAGTTGTATTCTTTGTGAGCAAATAGAAACATGTGGCTAGGAGTACATATTTCTGGATATATCCTCAAGAGTCAGCTTCCCTCTTCTCCACAGAAAATAGTAGGAAAAGATTCATAACAAATTTCTCCTGGGTCAGCAAGACTCTGCTTGCTTCAGGCCTGTCTTCACCTGACTTATTCACAGTGATCTCAGAGGGCCCCACCTGCAGAGTCATAATGAGTGAGCTAAGAAATAGGCAACTTCAGCTCCACTCCATCTGCTGACACAAGCCTTTGAGCTCCCTTTTCATCTTTCACAGTTCATTTAGACTGAGGATGTTCCCTTCCCAGTCCTGAGAATATAGACACTTAGGCCCTCTAGAGCATGGTCATCTTATGTCCAATTTGTGTCTTTTAATTTTAGATATTCTTAAGGAATTGGCATATTTTGCAAAGCTAAAGAATATTTTTTCTCCGCATTAATGAAGGAATTTGCAGAAGCAATGATTGGATACTCAGAAGTAAAGCAGAACACAAGGATTATCATTGTAGGCAGGGCTCTTGGAAATATACATACATGAAAAGAAGGCAACGTGGGCTCAAATAATGCT
This sequence comes from Aepyceros melampus, assembly GCA_006408695.1. Classification (NCBI taxonomy): domain Eukaryota; kingdom Metazoa; phylum Chordata; class Mammalia; order Artiodactyla; family Bovidae; genus Aepyceros; species Aepyceros melampus. The sequence goes on from SJXQ01004695.1 coordinate 163,610, forward strand.
TATGTCTCCTTGCTGCTGCTGCTGCTAAGTCACTTCAGTCGTGTCCAACTCTGTGCGACCCCATAGACGGCAGCCCATCAGGCTCCACCGTCGCTGGGATTCTCCAGGCAAGAACGCTGGAGTGGGTTGCCATTTCCTTCTCCAAATAGTGTGCAGATCTTAGACTGGAATGCTGAAAAGATTCATTGAGAAAAACCCAATTCATTGCTTCATTGTTGAGAAAATAAAAGAAACTTTTCTATTAACCTCCAGATTAGTAAGTACAGGCTTCCCGGGAGGCACAGTGGTAAAGAATCTATCTGCCAGTGTAGGAGATGCAAGAGACCTGGGTTCAATCCCTGGGTTGGGAGGATCCCCTGGAGGAGGAGGAAAAGGCAACCCACTCTTGTATTCTTGCTTGGAGAATTCCATGGACAGAGGAGTCTGGCAGGCTATGGTCCATAGGGACACTTCTGAGCGATTAGTAAATACAACATAGAAAACATGGTCCTTGACTAGCAGAATGGCTTTTAAGACTAAAAATAGTCCCAGTGGGTATTTTTCAAGTATTTGGTATTCTCTGCCACCACCGATTCAAACTCAGCTGATGTTTGTGATGGACTGCTCTGTTCTGGCACTTTGCTGTTTGCCTGTGTTACCTCATTTGATTCCTGCTTCAACTTCAGAGGAGTCTCAGCATTCTCATTGTACAGAGACTTAGGGAAATTCAGAGCCTAAGTCAGGCCTCCACAGTGTGGAGTGAGGAGTTGGGGTTCTGGCATCAGAATCTGGTGTTTCCTGATACTACAACTCTGACCCTTGTCTCCATTTTATCGGAGTCTGTGAGGTGTATCGACATGTAGACATCAAATAGGAATAGGAGTAGGGGTGAGCAGAAAAGTATTCTTTCTTTGCTGTCTTAATTTTACGAACAAAAATTTAGTCATTTGCACAGAAATAGCAAAGAATAGAGCAAGCATAATTTGAGCAGTCATGAGCGATGATCTGAAACCATCTGTTCTTTCCCATGTCTTTATGTGTGTGTGTTTGCTTTTTGTAGTGTCAACAAGTTCTGTGTGTGGCAGAAAGGCATGAAAGATGAAACAGTAGGTTTGAATTACAGAGTTGTATGGGTCTGGCCTGTCCCCCGACTCAGGGAATTTTATTTACTCATTGAAAGCCTTGTGCAACATGTGTTCAAAGACAGCTGGGTCTTGAACAAAGTGATATCGCACTGGTGATATCAGAACGTCACGGAGCCATGTGGGACCTTAAGATAAAAACACTCCTGCACAGCCTGTCCCAATCAATACACAATGTGCCAATTTCACATGAAATGTCCTTTGGCAAATAAAAAGGTTCTCTTAGAGAAATACAGGATGGATACATGCTGGGTTTTACCTCCAATTAAAATAAAGTTATGAAGTAGACTATTAAGGAACAAAAGTCAATTATTCCTAAACACATCACCCTAATACTATAGCTAATTTCACTTCTGTATATTCCCTTCCTAGGGACATCACTGTCTTTAGGATGCATCACTTTGGCTCCCGTGATCTCTTTTGATAAATGACAGTTTGCAAGAGATGGAATGCCTGACCTTGTGGTTTATTTTGCAAGCCTGTGGCCCTCAGCAGCATGATTGCATGGTTGTTTGTTTTTTTTTTTTTAATTCCCTGGTGGTATCTAGATGTTCAAACCCACATCCTAAGAACAAAGTGAGTGTGCTAAGTAACAACGATTTCTCTGTAGCCCAGCTCTGCCCAGTTATTTCTGGTACAAAAGGCAGATCCCCTCGAACTGCTTCCTGATCAAGCATTTTTCGTTTCTTAAGCAACTGCAACAGGAAAGTGTGAGACAAGGCCTTATTTCCTAAGAGGCATTATTTTTGTCAGCCCATTGCTCCTATCAGTATTCAGCTCTTAATTTTTACATTTTTAATAAATCCCTTATTTTTTCTTAAAATAAAAAAGTCATACTCTAAACTGCACACTCATTGCTGCCAGTAAAAGCAATGAAAGAGGACAAAGGTATAGGAGCTTCCTTCAACAGTAGGTCAACACTTCCAAGCTTGTTTTTCTGGAAACACACAGGAGGAGACAGAAATAGTTTCACAGAGGGGATCTTAATGCACACTAAGTTGCAGCACTCACCCCCTTATATTTTTTTAATATTTATTTATTCATTTGGCTGTACCAGGTCTTAGGGGCAGTATGCAGAATCTTTGATCTTCATTGTAGCACGCAAGATCTTTAGTTGCAGCATGAGGGATCTAGTTCCCTGACCAGGAATCAAACCTGAGCCCCCCGCATTGGGAACACAGAGTCTTAATCACTGTATCACCAGGGAATTCTCTTGCCCCCTTCTTAATCACTCCTTTCTCTTCTCTCCCAGCCTCCTCCCTCTTCTTTTGTTTTTCTTTCTCCCTGTCCTTGACCGTATTCTCCCTTCTCCCCTCTTTCCCTTGTATGTTTCTATCTGAACAGGTTTTTAATACCACAAGAATATTAAGATTAATGAAATAATATTTGAGTGTTCTGATGCTCTCAGAGGAAGGTTTTTTGGATTTCCTTATTCTCTCATAACTTATGTCTTCTCTGGGAGTGAACTGTTCATCCATCAAGATTTTTTTTTTTTAATTCCCTGGTGGTATCTAGATGTTCAAACCCACATCCTAAGAACAAAGTGAGTGTGCTAAGTAACAACGATTTCTCTGTAGCCCAGCTCTGCCCAGTTATTTCTGGTACAAAAGGCAGATCCCCTCGAACTGCTTCCTGATCAAGCATTTTTCGTTTCTTAAGCAACTGCAACAGGAAAGTGTGAGACAAGGCCTTATTTCCTAAGAGGCATTATTTTTGTCAGCCCATTGCTCCTATCAGTATTCAGCTCTTAATTTTTACATTTTTTAATAAATCCCTTATTTTTTCTTAAAATAAAAAAGTCATACTCTAAACTGCACACTCATTGCTGCCAGTAAAAGCAATGAAAGAGGACAAAGGTATAGGAGCTTCCTTCAACAGTAGGTCAACACTTCCAAGCTTGTTTTTCTGGAAACACACAGGAGGAGACAGAAATAGTTTCACAGAGGGGATCTTAATGCACACTAAGTTGCAGCACTCACCCCCTTATATTTTTTTAATATTTATTTATTCATTTGGCTGTACCAGGTCTTAGGGGCAGTATGCAGAATCTTTGATCTTCATTGTAGCACGCAAGATCTTTAGTTGCAGCATGAGGGATCTAGTTCCCTGACCAGGAATCAAACCTGAGCCCCCCGCATTGGGAACACAGAGTCTTAATCACTGTATCACCAGGGAATTCTCTTGCCCCCTTCTTAATCACTCCTTTCTCTTCTCTCCCAGCCTCCTCCCTCTTCTTTTGTTTTTCTTTCTCCCTGTCCTTGACCGTATTCTCCCTTCTCCCCTCTTTCCCTTGTATGTTTCTATCTGAACAGGTTTTTAATACCACAAGAATATTAAGATTAATGAAATAATATTGGAGTGTTCTGATGCTCTCAGAGGAAGGTTCTTTGGATTTCCTTATTCTCTCATAACTTATGTCTTCTCTGGGAGTGAACTGTTCATCCATCAAGAATATTAGCTCTTCTCCAGCCAGATAACCATCTGCAGGTCTTAAGAAGTAAGAGATCATTAGGTGATTTTTTTTTTTAAGATTAAGGCCAAGGATCTGTATTGGCTCCTCACTGGAAGGAAATGGAAACAGTTCCACCCAGGGCTGCTGTCCAATGAGAAAAAAGGAGAACAGGACTATTGGAAGATTGAAGAGGTATTCAAGGCCTTCTATAATATGCCCCAAACTACTTTTACAGCCTTACCTCCTGTAGTCCCCTGACACGCCTGTAGCCTTCTCTCAGGGTAGACTGAGCTTCATTCTTTTCCCTTAGTCTATGAGGCAGGCCCCAGACCTTAGCTTATATGCTCTTCCCACTGCCTGGAAAACACCATCCCATTCCTAAGACATGACAGGCACACACATGGGACCTCACATGCTCCTTCTGCCGGGGAAAGTGCATCTGTCCATGAAGGCCCTATCCTAGGTCCGTCTCTTCCTCTGCCTTCCTCGAATATCTCCCCTTGCTCTATCTCTTCTTTTCTTCTCTGAACACCTGTGGCACTTACTTGCGTCAGGCAAAATCTCATCTCCATGATGAAAACATCCTGACAGTGAACCTGAAGATGATGCTCTTGATAAAATTTAGCATGCTTTAAAAAAGAGGCATGTGTGTGTGTCTTAGTGAAGAGAGGGTGAGGAAAGTAGATGATGAAAACAGAGGGACTAACTAGAGAGAAGTGATGAAAGTAAAATATCACCTTCTGGCCCTGACTGTGTACCTTAGAGAACCCTTTTTCACTAGTCCTCTCGTATAGCGGTGCTAATTGTCTCTCTCTCTTTCTTCACTTTGGCCTTCATCCAGCAACTGTCAGTCGTACTGACAGTAAAAACTCAACAAGGCTTCTCAAACTCCAGTTCAACATTTTAGAAACATCTTTCATTTGGAGACACCACTATACATACCATACACACACACACACACACACACACACACACACACTCTATATCCCAGTTGGCCAAATGTCCACTAAATTGTGCTTAACTTCCTAAATGCTGCTGCTGTTGTTGCTTTTGGCTCCTTCTGCATCCTCTTGGCCAAACTAAAACCTGAACAGTTTATATTCTTCTCCTTTCCCTTCTCTAGCCTTTTCCTGAAAGTTTTAACCTGGTGTCAGAACAGCCTCAGGAAGTCTCCGTCTTGTCCTGCAGTCTAGTCTGCGCATATGCTGAAGGCCTTGACACATCAGACAAAACCACCTGGCACTTTTGTTCTCTAGTGTATATGTACCCATATCCTTACAATGTGGGATGACTTACTCTCAATAAGTTGTGAAAAATAAATTGTTAAAAAGCATTTTTCAATACCCTATTTTGCTTCTAGAGTAAAGACCTATTTGTGAAAGATAATGGAAACCTTGTAGACCTTCAGATAAAATCCTAAAAAGCATTTATGTATATATATATATACACACACACACATATATTCATGGCCATACACATGTCAAACATGATAATTAATAACTTATGTGGTTTATTTATTTATTTTAATTCAAGGATAATTACTTTATAATATCATTATAATTTTGCTATACATCAATATGGACTTCTCTGGTAGCTCAGATGGTTATGAATCTGCCTGCAGTGCAGGGGACTTGGCTTTGATCCCTGAGTTGGGAAGATCCTCTGGAGAAGGGAATGGCAACCCACTCTAGTATTTTTGCCTGGAGAATTCTATAGACAGACCATGCGGTCACAAAGAATCGGACGTGACTGAGTGACTAACACACTTCATAGGTATACATGTGTCCCCTCCATCCTAAAGGGCCCTCCCACCTGCCTCCCCACCCTATCCCTCCAGGTTGTCCCAGAGCACCGGTTTGAGTACCCTGTGTCATGCTTCAAACTTCCACTGGTTATCTGTTTTGCATATGGTAATATATATGTTTCAATGCTATCCTCTAAAATCATCCCGCCCTTGCCTTCTCCCACTAAGTCCAAACGTTTGTTATTCATGTAGTTTTGAGATGAAAGAACAATGAAACAAATATGTAAAATATTAGGAATAAATCTTTCCTTCCTTCCCACTTTTCCTTTTTTTCAACAAATATTTAATACCTACGTGTATAATATCTAAGCTTTCCAAGTGGTACTGTGGTAAAGAATCCACCTGCCAATGCAGGAGATGCAAGACATGTGGGTTTGATCTCTGGGTCAGGAAGATCCCCTGGAGAAGGAAATGGCAATGCACTCCAGCATTCTTGCCTGGGAAACCCATGGACAGAGGAGCCTGGCGGGCTACAGTCCATGGGGCTGCAGAATCGGACAAGACTGAGCACAGCAGTAAATGCATACATGTATTTGCTGCTACAGGGAATGCTTATGCTCAGTGTCAGTCGCTCAGTTGTGTTTGACTCTTGCTTCCCTTTGGACTGTAGCCCACCAGGCTCCTCTGTGTGTGGTATTTTCAGGTAAGAACCTGCTATATATGTATTCAGTACTATAGGGAATAGAAAGATTAAAATACTCATCTCTGTCCTAAAGTCACTTTCAGTCTTGTTAGGAAGATAAGGAATGATTATATGATACAGATATTAAAAGATTAATACATAAAGTGTCATGAAGTAATATGTGATTGTGTAACAAATAAGTGGCATGGGAAATTAGTGCTATGATTTTGAGGTAGACATCTTTGTGGGTTAGGTGGTCCCAGCAGGCTTCCTAGACAAGGAAAAGTTTTAGCTGGGCAGAAAACAGAAGTGCAGGACCATTTTGTTGGTGGGAACTAAACTAAGTAGTGGATTAAAAGGCTGTATGTGGGATTAAAATGCTGTATCAATAATGTGGTCTCACTAGCTGGTTGACTTTGAGCAGTGGAATGATTGTTTTCTTGGTAATATCTGTATTTTCCAAATTAACTATCATGAACCTAAAAAAAATAAGATGTGATGAAACATTGGAAAATCATGCATCAACCTTTGTTGACTGTTTGATCACAAATCTTCTAGTGACAATACAGGATTATCTCTCCTAGCTCGTGTTTACAAGGCCACTCAGTTATTTTTCTCACAGAAATGTGTGTGTGGGGGGGGATTTCCATGATTAATGTTTTGTTTGATATGTTAGGTAGCTTTTGTGTTCTCTCCTTTCAGTGTATTAGCCATTGTTCCAGTTATCTTCTGAGCAATAAAATCATCTCCATACCTAGAGGAGTAATCAAGGTTTTATTGTGCTCATGGGTTCCATGAATCGGACGTAAGTGTATGCAGGGAGGATTCATCTTTGCACCATGATGTCTGGGCCCTCTGCTGGAAGATGAAAGGTTTGGGGTGACATTAGCTGAAGTCTGGAATTATCTGAAGGCTCCTTCACTCAGACATCTGGCAGGGGATGCTGACTGTTGACTGGAATGTCAACATTCCGATAGCTGAGGCTATCGGCCAGAACATCTCCATGTGATCTCTCTGTGTCTCCTGGGCTTCCTTATAACAGGAAGTCATTTTCTGAGGGTGTTTCCGAGTAAGAGAACTAGGCAGAATCCATAGCTCCTTCTTTATTTATTTGCAAGAGGTATTACCTGTGGCATGTAGGATCCAGTTCCTTGACTGGGGATCAAACCCAGGCCCCCCACATAGGGAGCACGGAATCTCAAAACTGGACCACCAGGGAACTCCCTGTGTCTTCTTTTCAGATCCTCGATGACACAACCTTGGAAATCACACAGCCTCACTTTCACTACAGTGTATTAGTCCAGGCAGTCAGAAAGCCCACCTCCTACTCTAGTTTCAAGGGTAGGAGAGTCTCTGCCTCTTAATGGAGGAGTGACAAGGTTCCAGAAAAACATGGGGAACTAGACAAGTTTATGTGACAATTTTCAGTTCAGTTCAGTTCAGTTCAATCACTCAGTTGTGTCCAATCTTCACGATCCCATGGACTGCAGCACGCCATGCTTTCCTGTCCATCACCAGCTCCTGGAGCTTGCTCAAACTCATGTCCATCGAGTTGGTGATGCCATCCAATCATCTCATCCTCTGTTGTCCCCTTTTCCTCCTGTCCTCCTCCTGACAAGGGCAATTTGGGGAAGATAAAATCTACCACAGCTGTTGTCATGATTTTTCTTGCAGTTAAGTCAGTTGTACCCAATTGCTGCTGAAAAAGCCAGATGACCAGATTTTCAGGCCCAGATCTTTTTTTTGATAGCTGAGAGATCCCTTAGTGCAGTGATATCAAGTATCTGCTGCAAGTTGCTTTCCTGCTAAAGAAAGGCCTCACTTTCATCACTGAAATGGTTTGGTTTATAGTCCGGGAACTGCTGCTTGTTAATATGTTGACCAAGATCAGAAAGTTCTGTAGAGAGATACCCTGTCTTATTGAAATTTATGTTCTGTGTTATATTTATGTCAGATTTTTTGTTTTCTTTTGGCTATGCTGCATAGTACATAGGATCTTTGTTCCCCAATCAGGGATCAAACCCTGTGCCCTCTTCATTGGGAGCTCAGAGTCTTCACCACTAGGGACCATGGGAAGTCCCTTATGTTATATTTGTAAATACAGATATAAAGCCATTACTTGAGTCAGTTCAGTTCAGTTCAGTCACTCAGTCGTGTCTGACTCTTTGCGACCCCATGAATCACAGCACGCCAGGCCTCCCTGTCCATCACCAACTCCCGGAGTTCACTCAGACTCGTGTCCATCGAGTCTGTGATGCCATCCAGCCATCTCATCCTCGGTCATCCCCTTCTCCTCCTGCCCCAAATCCCTCCCAGCATCAGAGTCTTTTCCAATGAGTTAGCTCTTCGCATGAGGTGGCCAAAGTACTGGAGTTTCAGCTTTAGCATCATTCCTTCCAAAGAAATCCTAGGGCTGATCTCCTTCAGAATGGACTGGTTGGATCTCCTTGTAGTCCAAGGGACTCTCAAGAGTCATCTCCTACACCACAGTTCAAAAGCATCAATTCTTCGGCACTCAGCCTTCTTCACAGTCCAACTCTCACATCCATACATGACTACTGGAAAAACCATAGCCTTGACTAGACAGACCTTAGTCGGCAAAGTAATGTCTCTGCTTTTTGATATGCTATCTAGGTTGGTCATAACTTTTCTTCCAAGGAGTAAGCATCTTTTAATTGAGTATGGAAGGACAAAACAGACCCAAAAGAAGGAGCAAGAAAAGAAGGAAAGTGAGTACGGGAAGAGACAATGAGTGGAAGGAGCTTTTTTAAAAAATATCTTCCACTCATCGTTGCCAAGTGGGAGATCTAGGTTGATAGCAGTTGGGGCCTGGTCAGCAGAAGATTAGCAGAATGATCTCCAAACCATTCTGCTTAGGTCTGTGAGATGCAGAGGTAAAATTAAAAAATGAGACTCCAGCCTTAGGATGTTTACCTGTCTCAAAGAGCATGGGGAGGAGGAGGGCAAAGGAAAATCTCATACATATATACTTCACTTGTTCACTCTACAATGAGAATGGGAGTTGTCCATTAATCAGAGCGGTGGTACAACTTAAAAACTGACTGAAATTAGAATCAAGTTTATCAAATTTCCCTGCAGCCACACTTGTGGCCCAAAACAATGGAGATGCTTTATATACTCCTGTGCAGATAATGGCTCAAGGAGATGAGGGAAGAATGTCTTAGAATAGTGTTTCCAAACTTATTTGACAGCAAAAACCACCTCTTATGTATGGATTTCAGGGACTGTCTTCTGGAGATTCTGATTTTGTGTTTGTAGGGTGGGCTTAAGAAACTATACTTTTTACAGAGGATTCCATTACAAGGAAAATTTAGAAAATTGAGATCTAGGAGAAATTGCAGTTGACCAAAGAGGAGTGAAAACCAAAAGGACTGCTTGTGCAAATAAAAAAACAGAAACACAGCTCATTTCATGCTTTGTGCACCGTTCACAAGTTGACTGAATCTACATCAGCAGGACTGCAGATAAATACAGTAAAAATAAACTAATTCAAAATACATCTGTCAAGATATTTACAACAAATGTGAGTCTCTGACTAAAAAGTACATAGTTACTTACAACTGTGCAAATAAATACATCATGTTAATTTTTTTAGCCTATAAGTAGTTTCTGAAAAAAGGTAAAATCAAAAACATACAATGTTTAAGTTTAATCAAAGTCATTTTAAAGGATTCAAAATTTAAATTCTCCTCAAATGATCAAAAATCCCTTTCATCTTCATCCTTATTCTTCAGGAATACCTTTCTTTTTTTCTCTCTTTCCAAACTTCTTAGAGTATGTTTTTGTTTTCAATCGTATCTTGGAAGATGGGGCTTTAACTACTGATAGTCCTTATAAAGTCCTATAAAGAATGAATGTTTCTAAACATTCTAACAACGTGAGACTAATATTCTATCTTATATAAGTAATATGAGGAGAGTCATATTGCTTCACTGTAGCTTTGAGGTTTTTTTTTTAAGGTAGTTGAAATTTTAAATGAAAGAACACACACAAAAGCTCTAACTCTGAATATAAAAGATGCCCAATAAGTTTAAGTGTCCCACTTCTCAGTCATTGTCAGCATCACCAGGATCTTCCTCATAGTTCGACTCGATTCAGTGGGTCCTTTGTGCCAAGACTCACGCTACGTGCTGTGGCGGTGACAGAGGTGAAATAAGATACTTCCCATCCCTCCAGTGAAGGACACACTAGCTGTAGCGCATGTCAGAATGTAATAATCCATACTACAACGTTCACAAAGTGGAGGGATTGCACAGCAGGACTCTGCCACACTTTATAAAGTGGCTTTTCAGCCGGTCTACACAAAGTTTCTATATAAATGCAATAGTCTCAACAACTTTCCCTAGAAGCACTCTTGTTACTCTTCATTAATTATTGGCGATGTGGAATGATGAATGTATAATGCTTTCCTATGGAACAGACTTTCCCAATGAGTTCAATTAAATGGTTTGAGTCATTTCAGGGTCACGTATTGAAAGTTGTTTTGTGGAAGGAAACTGCAAAGGCTCTTCAATGCTAGTTTACCTTGAATATCATTTCATGCAGATCCTTTAAAGGTTTACTGACTGACATGCCCCTAATGTCCTATTATCTCCCTGTGCAAAATGAAGAGGTGAAATTACTCGATCTATATAGCAGTCTTCACAGTTTAGGCCTCCAAACAGGATAATGACTGAACAAGGAGGCAAAGTAAGTATGCCTCAATTATCCAAGTAGTTGCTTTACTTCATGGAACAATAGAAAGATGGTTTAAAAATAGATTAGATAACAGAGGGAAGCAGAAACTTTTAGGCCTGGAAAAAGTTACATTTTAAACACTAAATAGGTGGTTCTGAAAGCAAGGGTAGCCAGAACAGTTCTAATAACTGGCTTTCCTATTGTAAAAGAGAAAAATAATCGATAGGAAAGTATTCATTTGCTCCACATCTCCACTTTTTATTATCTTCTTATATTTGACTCAGATTTTTAAGTCTAGGCACTGAATGAACAATTGTGAAATCTACACATCATAGCAGGTAGTTTACTTTGTTCCACAGATCCAGTACAGACAAACGGAAAAGGAGAAGAATATGAATACGTGAAAAATATGAACTTATTTTGCCACAAATCACAAACATCATAATCAAATATCTTAATTTGGGGGAGTATCCTCATGGGAACTAGAATGGATTCTAGTGGCCAGCATTCCAGGCTTTCTTTGCTGTGGCCCAGGTTCAATCCCTAGTTGGGGAACTGAGATCCCACAAACCATGCAACATGGCCAAAAAAAAAGAAAAGAAATATTAATTTTTTAAAAAATACAAAGTTTACATGCACATAAGAATCAAACAGTTGTAACAAAGATATGAAAAAATCAATCCCCTACTGCTCACCTTCTATTTCTTCCTGTTCAAAAATCAACTGCCTCTACTACTTATTGTCAACTGTTTTCATGTTTGCCTCCATATCCTAAAAACTGTATTGTTATTTTTTGTTTCTATTTTTCCAAGTTTTAGGCATTATTGATTGACTTTCAGTTATGGAAGCTGAGGATTTTGCTCTTTTTTCTTTTTCCTGACCAAGAACTCCTACCAGAAACCTATAATCTTTCCAACCCTCCCGTCCTTCTCATGTAGTTATAATTTTGTTTGGATTTAATTTTACTGTTTGTTATTAAGATCATATAAATGTTAATCACAGATGAAACTTTCTGCATGGCTGTTTTCTAAATTGCTATGTTTTAGTTTTCTAAGTGCTTCTCACTAATCAACTCTTTATTTCATAAACATCTAAGTTCCCACCAATCACTCAGCTCCAGTAGATGTTCTACAGATGTCATCTTCTTGACAAGGTCTCTCTCAGGGCCGCTGACCTGCGCCAGTCTGCATGGCTGCCTCCCTCCTGTGTCTGGTTCTCAGCTGTCCTGCTGGGTTCTTTCTTCACTGTCACCCTGGGGATCCCTTTCGCCTCTTTCCTCTGTACTGCATTTCCTATTTCCTGTATCAAATGTCTTCTTTTTGGTTTCCTCCCTTGTTTTGGTAGAGCAAAATCTCTTTTCATGAGAAATTCCCAACAGGTAAATTTATTGAGATCTTGCCTGTCTTAAAATGTCTTTTTCCCCCCTGGAACTTGGGAATTGACTGATGGCTTGAATGAGCAAAGAATCCTTGGTTGGAAATAACCTTCCTTCAGTATTTTGAACATGCTGCTCCACTGCCTTTCAGCTTTCCATGTAAATGTAGACAAGTCTGAAACTAGTATTAATTCCTGATTCTTTGTGCATGGTCTATTTTTCTCTTCTGTCTCTAAAACTTCTGTGATCTTCTCTTTGCCTCCATTGTTCTCAAATTTCATAGTGAGGCACCTTAGTGTTGGCCATTTTTATCCACTATGTTGGTCCCTTTGACTAGGGAACTTTCAATACAGAAACTCTGAACACTAGGAAAATGTCTTGAAAATTGTTTATTATCTCATCTATGTCTTCTCTCTTCTTCTGTTACAGATACATGTCTGGACTTCCTGGATGAGTCCTTTATCTTTTTGTCTACTTTCTAGATGATTTCCATAACTTTATCTTCCAATTTTTTTCTGTAGAGGTTTTTTTTTTTTTATTTCATAGCTTTACTTCCTAAGAGTTCTTGGAAGATATTGACAGGTTCTGTTTAGTATCCTGCTCCTGTTTTATGGTCACAATATCTGGCAATGTTAGAATTTCTTTCTTTTGTTTAAGATTGCTTCTCACTTCATAGTCTCATTTCTTCTCACTTCCAAGTTAACAGCTGCTCCTATTTGTTCTCTCTCTTTGAATCTTTGAAAGTAAGGTGCCTCACTATGACATTTCACTCATCAATATTTCAGCACATGTCTCCTTAATGTGGGGATATTTCCTACATAATGTGGCATTATCATATCTAAGAAAAAATAATTTATTAATTAATGACCAGTCCTTATTCAAGTTTTTCCAACTGATTGTCACAAAAAAATACTTTTTTTTTTTTGCATGATATTTTTGCTTTAAACTGTGCTCAGTTCAGTTCAGTTGCTCAGTTGTGTCCGACTCTGTGACCCCATGTATCTTCATAGTCTCATTTCTTCTCACTTCCAAGTTAACAGCTGCTCCTATTTGTTCTCTCTCTTTGAATCTTTGAAAGTAAGGTGCCATCACTATGACATTTCACTCATCAATATTTCAGCACATGTCTCCTTAATGTGGGGATATTTCCTACATAATGTGGCATTATCATATCTAAGAAAAAATAATTTATTAATTAATGACCAGTCCTTATTCAAGTTTTTCCAACTGATTGTCACAAAAAAATACTTTTTTTTTTGCATGATATTTTTGCTTTAAACTGTGCTCAGTTCAGTTCAGTTGCTCAGTTGTGTCCGACTCTGTGACCCCATGTACTGCAGCACGCCAGGTTTCCCTGTCCATCACCAACTCCTGGAGCTTGCTTAAACTATGCTGGATGTTCCCAAATCCAAGCTTTACCTTTATCTTCCCCTGATAATAAACCTATAGGTTTTTTTTTTTTTCTTTCTTGCTGGTGGTAGGGGAAGGGCACTCATCTAGTCATGTAGAGCAGGGGAGGGTCTCTGTTTTTTGATTGGCAACCTCTTTCTACTACCACACTACCAAACACACATACCATTAACCTTACTTCCCATGGTACTTTGTGTATTGTTTCCTGAATGGGGAATTCTTTGTCACAAATCGAGTCAGTTTTTGCCATTTCCTGTTGCTATATTAGGGTTCAGTTTTTTCATTTCTGCTATGTTGAAGATTATTATTTATTGTTCAAACCAGAACATATTTGAAAGTAAAAGTTCCCAATATTATTAATTATGCCAGGACCATCAATAAGGGTAAACCAGAATTGTCCTTGGAAGGTCACATTAGGAAGTTGTTTCCTTACCAATATAATTTTCAGCTTCAAAGTTCTGCTCTTTTGATTCTCTCACCTGACCTCTCCATCCTTGTGACTTTATGTACAAAGAACAAATAAAACTTTCCTGTTGTTTTACGGAGTTTTGTGAGTAAAGGTAATTGTGTGTGTTCAACTGTATTATTTTTACCCAACTTAATGATCTTGAACTCACTGTGATCACTTTGTACTTGGCATCACTTTTTGGTACTTTAATGTTCTCGAATGTCTTGCTTCTTGTTCTTGAAGGCTATCAAAGGGTATAGCATGTTTAATACTTAGTCTTTAAAGTTATCATATGACCTAACGTGAATTATTTTATGTAGATATTCAACAAATACCTGTTTGTTTATTTTTTGTTTAGAACTCACTATCACTGATTATGTCAAACACAGAGTACCAAATAAATGTCAGGCAAACCAAAATTATAAGGTACGTGGTAAAAATTGTTAAGGTAATTTTAAATTAAATTATAGAGTTTACTGTTCTCTATACCTAAATAGCTTCTCCTCACATCTCTATCTATTCAAATACTACTCATCTTTCAAAGCTCACCTTAAATCTACTACATTTTCAGGTCTTCTCTGATGATTTCCTTGAAAGAAAAAAATTTTTCCCCTAAAATCATGTGATACATAGGATTTGTATTGTTTGTTGCATTCATTGCATAGGGCTTCCCTGGTGGCTCTGACGGTAAAGCGTCTGCCTACAATGTGGGAGACCCAGGTTCAATCCCTGGGTTGGGAAGATCCTCTGGAGAAGGAAATGGCAACCCACTCCAGTACTCTTGCCTGGAAAATCCCATGGACAGAGGAGCCTGGTAGGCCTCAGTCTACGGGGACAGGACTGAGTGACTTCACTTTCACTTTATGTATCTTATTTCCCCTAGTGCAATAGCTTTCACTTGATTTTTACTGCAGCCCACATTAAGACATATGTTTTACATTGCAACTCAATATGCATATACATATATAACAGAGCACACATAAATATATGCACATGCATACATGTGCATATATTTACGCCATTTATATCACTGAAACAGGAGTAACTGAGATATTACCCCTTACTGAGACACTGATATTTTATAAATTATTACCTTTTGCTTTTTAAAAAGTTCTACTGATGTCCCTGAAAATTGATTACTTGACTCTCTAATGAGTTGTAACTCACAATTTAAAAAATAATGCCCTACTGCAGGGATTCTTGACTTAGAGTCCAAATATAAATTCACTGGTCCATGAACTTGGACAAAAAATAATTATGTCTTTACTTTCACTAAACTTTTACTGAAATTTAGAATTCTCTCTTATTACAAATGGAGGTAACTAATCTCAGAAATTTGTCACTAATAGAAGTCTCCATGTCACATGATGCATATTGTGGGTATCTTAAAATACATTTTAAACTCATCACTCTTTTGATGATTGAAAATCACCATTAGCCATGGTGGTTTAGTCGCTAAGTCGTGTCCAGCTTTTGCGACCCCATGGATGGTAGCCAGCCAGGTTCCTCTGTCATGGGAGGTTTCAGGTAAGAAAACTGGAATGGGTTGCCGTTTACTTTTCCAAGGGATCTTCCTAATCCAAGGATAGAACCCACACTTCCTGTGCCTCCTTCTTGGCAAGTAGATTCAATTACTAATCACAAATTTGCTTTGAAATAGTTTCACAACTGTATTTTAGTTTAATTGGTTTCCTTTGTAATCTATTATTTTATTTTATTCCCTTACAAATACTCTGAGGGCTTCCCTGGTGATTCAGACAGTGAAGAATCTGCCTGAAAACACTCTGAGAAGGGACTCATGTGTATCATGAGCCTGCCAAAAGGGTGCAGTCTGGAAGAAGATTAAGAAACTACAAGAACACTGAATTTCCTGGAGACAAATAATCTGCTGCAGCACTTTTCATATAAAAAAAGCTCAGTAAATATTTGTTGAACACATTGTTTCTCCAGATTACTCAAGGATAATTTAAACTCAGAAAAATCTAGTCACATACACGTCAAACAGTATTATGCTAAAAAGCTAATTTGGCTACTTGTAGTGGAAGAGATAGTTGGCTAGTATCTCTAGTCAGTTGCTAAAACTTAGGGGTTTGCTATTCCTAGGAACTGAAAATATTGGGCAGATTGTGATTTGGTATGATTAGACAAATGAAATAGTAACTAAGTAAAAAATCATTTTTTTGGCTCCTGTAGAAAAAAAAAGCTTGTGTTTTGCGTATATAACACATGACCTCTTTGCATGAGGAATTGATACACTGCTTGGGGAGATAGACATTAGGAGAACTGAGAACACAGGGGTTTCAGAACTTGGCAAGCAGCATGGTTTGTGAGAAGGTTGAGTCCTGAAAGGAAACAGTGGAGGATATGTCTTATACTGTCAGCTGAGTTGGATCCTGGGAAACTTTAAAAGCAGGACTTTATTCAACAAATATTTAAGTGCTATTGGAGATTTCTTTCCTTTTTTTTTTTTTTTGCATCAAAGAAAGGATGTGATGGGCAAAGATGTTTGTGTTTGCATGAGCTCTTTCTTTGGCTGGAATGCTCCTTCCCTGAATCCCTGGGTAGCTACAGATCTCCACCCAGATGTTTCCTCCTGGGGAGACCTACCCCGACCCTTGCCCACCCAAGACATCCACCCATCAGCACCCTCCACACCCCTTGGTCTATGCATCTTCTTCCCAGCATTTTGTCCTTTATGGGAGGTTCCTTGCTGTCCTGAGGGCTGGCACTCCGGTCCTCGGATGTGCCTGGCCAGTGGCAGGTGGCCACGTGGACAGTACCATCCCCCACGTGGCTGCCAGTACTGCCACCCACAGGTCTTGAGAAAGCGGGCGCTGTGTTCCTCCCATTAGGACCCACTACATCCTAGGTTCACATCCGAACTTTGATGCTTGGGTGACCTTGAGGAAGTTACTTAATGTGCTCCTGCCTTAGTTTCTTTATCTGTACAATGGGGACAAGGCTGGTGCCTATCACATAGCGTCACAAGGATTAAATTAATTAATATGTGAAAACACTTAGCACAGCCCCAGCACATGGTAATGATACCATGCAGGGCCCTGTAGGGCTCCTGGGCACAAGGCCTTTCTGTGTCCCCCATTTCTTTGATTATAGGAAATAGCCTTCATTCAACCTCCATGAACTTCCCTGAATTCCAATGGGCAGAGTCAAACAAGTAGTTGTTAATTATGGAAGGGAGACCAGGTAGAACAAACTGTTAAGAGCATTGTTGGGCAAGGTCCTATTTCCCCATAAAAGGATACACACAACAATATCTTTGAGTTGTTTTGTAGATACTGAAACCCCTTCTAGGTGGGAGAAGTTAACAATTAAAGATGGTAGGCTGCCCACAAGCATGTAGACCCCAGACCAGTTGGACCTGAAGGTCGATGATGCTGACTCCTACTTCAGTTCAGTTCAGTTCAGTTGCTCAGTCACGTCTGACTCTTTGCGACCCCGTGAATTGCAGCACGCCAGGCCTCCTTGTCCATCACCAACTCTTGGAGTTCACTCAGACTCACGTCCATTGAGTTGGTGATGCCATCCAGCCATCTCATTTCGGTCGTCCCCTTCTCCTCCTGCCCCCAATCCCTCCCAGCATCAGAGTCTTTTCCAATGAGTCGACTCTTTGCATGAGGTGGCCAAAGTATTGGAGTTTTAGCTTTAGCATCATTCCTTCCAAAGAAAACCCAGGACTGATCTCCTTTAAAATGGACTGGTTGGATCTCCTTGTAGTCCAAGGGACTCTCAATAGTCTTCTCCAACAACAAGTTCAAAAGCATCAATTCTTTGGTGCTCAGCCTTCTTCACAGTCCAACTCTCACATCCTTACATGACCATTGGAAAAACCATAGCCTTGACTAGACGGACCTTAGTTGGCAAAGTAATGTCTCTGCTTTTGAATATGCTATCTAGGTTGGTCATAACTTTCCTTCCAAGGAGTAAGCGTCTTTTAATTTCATAGCTGCAATCACCATCTGCAGTGATTTTGGAGCCCCCCAAAATAAAGTCTGACACTGTTTCCACTTAGCTCACCACTAACACATCAGAAGAATGTCCATGAGCTGATCCTGCCCTCTTTGGACAATTGATATAAAACTTTTCACTCTTTTCCATAAGTTAGGACCCACAGTTTGGAGGACATGAGCCCATTGTGGCCCCCTTTGCCTGGCAAAGCAATAAAGCTATCCTTTTCTACTTCATCCAAAAAAAAAAAAAAAATGTGAAGGAGGTAACGTTTTAGGAAACTTCACCTGAGAGCATTATACAGGAGGTACTGGGGGACATGGACTTCGCTGGTGGCTCAGATAGTTAACAATCTGCCTGCAATTCCAGAGACCTGGGCTTGATCCCCGGGTGGGGAAGATCTCCTGGTGAAGGGAATGGTAACCCACTCCAGTATTCTTGCCTGGAGAATCCCATGGACTGAGGAGACTGGTGGGCTACAGTCTATGGGGTTGCACAGAGTTGGACACAACTAAACTACTAGCACCCTGAAGGACATAGCAGTTAGAACTCTTAACACGTCATCATCAGTTGCTGTTTCTTTCCCTTTTGGGAAATATATTTTTGTAAATGCTGGCAGATGCTTCCACCAGAACTTAAAGCTCAATACTACACTTCTAAAATCAAACTAATCTTCCCTACAAACCTGCAACTCCTGACTTTTCTATTCATGTCAAGATCACACGCCTTCTCAGAAATCCTCTTAGATTTCTCCCTCTCCATCACCCACTTCCTGAGTAATCCTTTCTCTGGCTGATTTCATTACTGCTAAACTCATGAATTTTCAAAGTATACACTGAAAAGCCAATGTACCCAGTTGAGAAACCATGTTATAGCATGGTTAACCAGTGATAGAAGACTAAACTGGTGGTCATAAAGTGCAAAGATTTTAAGGGGAAATCTTTTGTTATTTGCAATATAAACAGAACTAAACAGACTGACATTGCAGTTTGTGAGTCTTCTGTTAAGAAACTGAGTTCTCAGGCTGTCCTAGAGAAACAAGTTTTTCTTATCTCCCTCTGAATTCTACCTTTAGTTCCTTAAGTAGCTACATCATTAGAGCTCTAAGGTAGATTTGGTAAAGTAGCTTAGGCTCTCGTCAGGCAAGCAAGCAAGTTTAGTTGGTCAGTCATATCTGATTCTTTGTGTTCCTTTGGACTGTAGCCCTTCAGGCTCTTCTGTCCATGGGATTCTTCAGGCAAGAATACTGGAGTGGGTTGCCATTTCCTTCTCCAGGGGAATCTTCCCAATCCAGGGATCAAACCCTTGTCCCCTATGTTTCCTGTATTGCAGGCAGATCATTTATTTGCCGAGCCATCGGGGAAGCTCTCCTCAAACAATGAGTGGCTAAATAAAACAAGCATGTGCTATTCCATGCACGTATCTATACACACTCAAAGAAACAGCAGCAAATGGAGTGAAGAGAAATAATAATAAATCTCTGTATCTACTGTATCTATATGTCGATAATATTTTTAAGTGCTGATCATCACATTCACCCTTCTTCCCATCTGGTTTAGTCCCTTTCCATGTCTCTATATTAGTCTTTTCTCAGTTCTCTGGGCTTTCACTGATTTCCACTGATTTTGTCCTAACAGTTTTACTCTGGAAGCGTCTAATTTCATTGAGCCTCAGCTGTTCCTCTGTAATACACAGTGTCTCAGTATTTTATAATATTGAAAAGGGCAGATAATTTTTCAACAAATTCAAAATATGTCGAAGCTTGCTCACCAAATACCACCAACTTGAACAAATATGTCTTCTCTGGGGCTTTTAAAGTGTGATTTATTTTTGAGACAAAGTACAAAGGAGCTGGCCAGGGGGGTTGACTTCTTATCTGAGATCTGCTTGTTCTTTTTCACCATGAACAAACAGAAGTATATCCTGGCAGGGACTTAACCTGTCCAGCGTTTCTATGTCTTTAACCTTTTAAAAACAGGAGAACTCCTGTTCACCATGTGTCTTGTCCTTGGTGACTTCCTAAATAATCCAAGGATCTGCAAGACACATAAGTTATATGTGTGTAGTCAGTGCTTAATAGATTTTATAGAATTGGGTGATTCTGTTATAGGAGGGTTTCCCAAGCTGGGCACTTTTGACTTTTCAGGCCAAATCATTTTTTGTTGTGTAAGGCTGTCTTCTGCATTGTAGGATGTAGCATCCTTGGTCTCTGCCCATTAGATGTAGCACTTCCTCAGTTATGATAACCAAAACCATTTTTAGACATTGCCAGTTTACCCTCAAGGGAAACAATTGCTGCTGGTTGACAATCACTGTAGTACAGTTAAGAGGTGGTAGATGGTGGTTAGTTAGCTTGTACTAAGATTAAATACACATTTTTCTTGCCATTTTCTGGCATATGGTATATATTTGAGCATGAGGGCAGTTATCTATACTCAATTTATTTTATATGATACTTACTTATTTTATCACATTTATTGTGTTATAATAAAATTTCTTCCATTATTTTTTCTCATATTTAACAACCATGCAGAAAAACATCTACTAGTTTTTCAAAGGTCAGCTCCATGGAACTCCTCTTATCCTCACTATCTGAGGCCTTAAAACAAAGAAGAATTAATGCAAATAAAAACCCAAGTGAAGAACTTAATTTATGGGAAATTGAATTTATGCAGAAGCAAATTCTATTTTATGTAGTGATGGTAGAATAAGTGTTATGTCCAGTTACTATTCGAAGAGAGGCTGGGATCTAGAGTTGACCTGGGAGTCAACTGTATAGCTGAGAACTGAAATTATGAAAAATCCTAGAGAAAAATGAAAAGCTAAAGGGACTGAAGATTAAACCTTAACATGAAGCAATGGACATGAAACTAGCAAAAAGAGAAAAGAATATTTCTTGCTTGAAACAATAGTAGCCAGTGATTCATTAATAATAAGGGAATGACAGCCCTACCACAGCAGCACCCTAAAGCCTCAACTGTAAGAAAAATGAAGAAAGAAAGGAAAGAAGGGAGAGAGGAAGAAAGGATGAAAAATTCCATCTACTAGTTGTATGTGGACTTGTGGGTTTGGAGTGAGAAGGACAAGATAAAAGAGAGGCACCTGATAACTTGTCAGGCTTGAGATGAGTGTGTATTCTAACAGAACTTTGTTGGCTGTGATCTATAGAAAACCAGCTCAGGAGCACCTGCTCTTCATCCTGAATAATCTAGTTCCTGGAGTAAAAGGAAAAGGGTGCCCAACATGGTAAAAAATTTAAAATAATCCCCATACTTCTTTTGTCCCTATCTTCCTTTAAATTTACATATTAATCATTTGATACTGCTTTTGGGCTAGTTAAGTGCTTGCCTACCGCAGTGAGAGAGATAAAGAGCCTTTATTGTCATATGCCAAAAGGGCCATGAACAGATCATTCTAGATTTTGCAAGAAAAATTAGTTTAGGATGAATTCCTCTAAAACCAAATCATGCTTTATAGAATTTTTTTTAAATATCATTGACTTACAGCAAGAATTTTAGAATGAGTCAAAACATTCAGTTTCTTGGGAATACAATTATCAAACAATTCAACCTAGAAGGTTTACAAGGAAATTACATGGCTCAAAATTAGATGGACATTTTATGGAATCTTTTTGCCTTCAATCACATAAGCAATAAGTGCCTCATACTTTAATAACACTGCTTTGACCATTAGACAAATCGGACAGTTGGAGTCTCCATTCTCCCATTTGTCTGGATGCTTTCTGGAGAAGGTAGTTCCGAGTTTCTCATAGCCAAGACAAAAAGGGAAACACCATTGAGTTATATTTCTTATTTTATAAAAGAAAATAAGCGACTTGGTAGCGACTAACTTCCCTGGTAGTGTCAAGAGTCTGAAACAAATGTATCACCAGGGATAGAAGAAGGAACACGTTAGGCCAGAGACCAGATGTCTTCTTCCCAGATCAGAAGCTAATGCCTCTTCCCCTATACAATCTACAAGAAGAGAGCTACGTTAAGGGGTGCTCGGGAAGAAGCTGCTGCTGCTGCTGCTAAGTCGCTTCAGTCCTGTCCGACTCTGTGCGACCCCATAGACGGCAGCCCACCAGGTTCCGCCGTCACTTGGACTCTCCAGGCAAGAATACTGGAGTGGGTTGCCATTTCCCTCTCCAATGCATGAAAGTGAAAAGTGAAAGAGAAGTCGCTCAGTCATGTCCGACTCCTAGAGACCCCATGGACTGCAGCCCACCAGGCTCCTCCGTCCATGGGATTTTCCAGGCAAGAGTACCGGAGTGGGGTGCAATTTCTTTCTCCGGAGTGGTTAAGAATTGAGTTATGACCAACCTAGATAGTATATTCAAAAGCAGAGACATTACTTTGCCGACTAAGGTCCGTCTAGTCAAGGCTATGGTTTTTCCTGTGGTCATGTATGGATGTGAGGTTGGACTGTGAAGAAGGCTGAGCGCCGAAGAATTGATGCTTTTGAACTGTGGTGTTGGAGAAGACTCTTGAGAGTCCCTTGGACTGCAAGGAGATCCAACCAGTCCATCTGAAGGAGATCAACCCTGGTATTTCTTTGAAAGGAATGATGCTAAAACTGAAGCTCCAGTACTTTGGCCACCTCATGCGAAGAGTTGACTCATTGGAAAAGACTCTGATGCTGGGAGGGATTGGGGGCAGGAGGAGAAGGGGACGACCGAGGATGAGATGGCTGGATGGCATCCGGACTCAATGGACGTGAGATTGAGTGAACTCCGGGAGCTGGTGATGGACAGGGAAGCCTGGCGTGCTGCGATTCATGGGTCGCAAAGAGTCGGACACGACTGAGCGACTGAACTGAACTGAATTGAGGCAGACGGTCCCTAATCTAGCTTCTGAGAGATCTTTAGAAGCCTCAGGGGCATAAAAATCTCGGGTGGGTACACTGCTCGTTTTACAGATTGAGAAGGGGTCACTTTTTGGTCTTAGATGGTAACGAAAGACGTGTGAAGGCGACCAATTCCTCCGCTTTCGGTGAACCCCAGAACTTGAAATTCCCCCAGCAGGAGCCGCAGTTTTCCTTTCTGGCCCCACCGTAGCGAACCAAAGCACGAATCCAAAAGAATAGAGATGAATAGAGCCGATTCCTACAGAGGAATTCGGCCGGCTGCGAAACTCTCCCCGAGGCGGAAAAGATGAGAAAGTTGTCCCACTCCAACCAATCAGGTTAGAGGAAATCTTGGACCACCCCTTCCCGCTAGCCAATCAGCATCTAGTTCGATGGGCCCGGCCCACTGACACAGGGAAACTCCTTTTAAATTTTATTAGTATAGATTCCGCCTCGCCCCCACCGTCATTCTAGGCCTTTCCACAAATTGCGGTCAAAAAAGGAAAACTGCATGTAACACTTCCAAAGCTGGTCAGTCTTGCGGTGAGAAGCGAAACCACAGACCTCTTAAAACAGTGATACTAAGAGGGACAGGGACAGGGAAACGAGGGTTCTGGAGAGAAAACTACAACTCCCAAGGGCCTTTGCGCGGACTACGCGCGCCCCGAGCAAGAGGGCGGACCAGCGTAGGAAGGAGGCTGAGGGTCACGAGGCTGCTCGAGGACTTCCTGAAGTGGGCGGGACTTGAGGTGGGCGGGGCGGCGGCCACCTCGGCTCTCCCGCTTTGTGTCCTCCTCCCTCGGCGTCAGCCGCCAGAGACGTCGGAGGGGGCGTGGCTGGCGCGGAGGCTGGTGGGGTTGCGAGCGCCGCGGGACGTGGTGACGCGTCTCCTTCCAGCTCAGCGGTGTGTGAGGTGTCGCGGCTCCGCTGGCGATTGGCTGTTGAGAGGCGAGTGCGCAGCGGCCGTTGGTCGCCGGCAGCACGGAGCGAGAGCCGGGGCGGGCGGGGGGGATATGGGGCGGCAGCGGAGGTGGCGGCTGGAGAAGGCGGGCGCGGACAAGCCGGCGGCCGCGGCAGCAGCGGCGCTCCCCGGAGTCGTCCTGTGAAGCGCCCGGGTCGGCGCCGCCGTGGGCCCCTGGGAGAGGGCAGCCAGCGCGCGAGCCGCTCAGGAGCCGGTCCTCCAGCGCCGCAGCCCTTCGGACGCTCGGTCCCATCCTCACTCTCCAGCTCCGGCTCCTCCATCTTGGCCTCGGCAGTGGCAGCTGCAGGGAGGATGTGCCGCCTTCTGGCAGGGGGAAGAAGGAGGAAAAGATGAAGAAGTACCGGCGGGCCTTGGCCCTGGTCTCCTGCCTCTCTCTGTGTTCCCTGGTCTGGTGAGTAGCCGCGACCACACGGGAGTTTCCCGTAAGGGGAGACGGGGCAGGGAGCGGCCCAGGTCACACCCCCAAATTATCCTGGCTTTTGGGGTGCGGGTCTCTGAGGCGCCTGTGAAGCAACAAACACAGTATTCCGTGACTTCCCGGCGGACTGGCCTGGCAGCACTCTGTATGGAGGTTTTCATGGTGCATTTTGGAATTTACAGTGTTAAGTGGCAGAGGAAGCCCCCGGGTGCCTTTGTACCCAGTTACCCTGGCCCTTGGCGATGGAGGGGTGTTTGTGTAGTGTTCAGATAAGAGACTGGCTAAGTTGTTCGGGCTTAGTACCAGCCACTTGGTTTCATGATGTGGCGTGTTCCCGACAGGCGATTTTAAAAACGTGACTTGTGAAGGTGAAATGTACAAACAGTAGTTCTCCTGACCCTTTTCTCGCCTGGTCTTTGCCTCGGATACTCTTGGGGTTGCTGTTGTTGGAAACTTTGGGGGGCATTATGTAGCCCTTTTTCAAGGGGTAGATGATAAGAGCTGTTCAGACACACTCTACTGTTCAGACACACTCTACTGAGTGTGTCTTAGGTGTAGTGTGCACGGGGGTTTCTGATAGTGTGTCTTGGATAATGTCCCTTAGTAATGGAAGGATAAGCCCTGCATTTTGAAGGCGGGAAGAGTGCTTTGTAAGTTTATCTATGGAGTTTCTGTTAATCCCTGGCACATTTGGGTTTTTGGGGAGGAGCAGAGAAAGCTAGCTTATCAGTCAAAGGATCGTTAACATTGCACTTGAAAAATCCCTTCTGTACTCCGAGGGGATTTCTTCAGAGCTGTGTGATGTTTGCTGATTGAACAGTTGCCTCTTCAGTCAAAGTGATTTGCTGTTACATTAAAATCTAGATAAACTAAGTTTCTTGTTTAGCTTATTTCTGCAAAACACCAACTTTTTTTTTTTTCCATTAATGTGGGGTGTCTAACGGATTCCAAAGACACTGAAGTTGTACCCTAAAATAATAGATAAATAAGAAAACACTTGCCTGGCTGAAGAATTTTGAGTGGTAGGTTGATAGACTTTTTAGAGAACAAGAAATTTGACCTTTTTGACATTTACTCTCAACCCTTTAGTAAGACCAGTGTTACCTCATCTTAATACTTATCAGCATCACGTTGGGTACAAAAAGTGCTTGTAGGAAGTGAGTACACTCATCTCATTTTAAATTTAAATTTGTACATGAGAGAGGGAAACCTTGTATTCATAACCATTTCTTTCTATTGGCTGTTTAGTTGTAGGTTATGTATCTTTTCTCTTTCTCCCTGATCTTGCCCATCTTTAGACCATGTTATTATTCATTACTTTCTGAAATGGTTTAAGGCAAAGAGGTTACACTTTTCATTCACATTTAAAACACACCAGGATCTCTGATTTTTTTCTTTTTTAAGTTGAAATATACCCAAGTGAAGAGGAACTAAAAAGCCTCTTGATGAAAGTGAAAGAGGAGAGTGAAAAAGTTGGCTTAAAGCTCAACATTCAGAAAACGAAGATCATGGCATCCGGTCCATCACTTCATGGAAATAGATGGGGAAACAGTGGAAACAGTGTCAGACGTTATTGTTTGGGGCTCCAAAATCACTGCAGATGGTGATTGCAGCCATGAAATTAAAAGACGCTTACTCCTTGGAAGAAAAGTTATGACCAACCTAGATAGCATATTGAAAAGCAGAGACATTACTTTGCGAACAAAGGTCCGTCTAGTCAAGGCTATGGTTTTTCCAGTAGTCATGTATGGATGTGAGAGTTGGACTGTGAAGAAGGCTGAGTGCTGAAGAATTGATACTTTTGAACTGTGGTGTTGGAGAAGACTCTTGAGAGTCCCTTGGACTGCAAGGAGATCCAACCAGTCCGTTCTAAAGGAGATCAGCCTTGGGATTTCTTTGGAGGGAATGATGCTAAAGCTTGAAACTCTAGTACTTTGGCCACCAGATGTGAAGAGTTAACTCATTGGAAAAGACTGCTGCTGGGAGGGATTGGGGGCAGGAGGAGAAGGGGACGACCAAGGATGAGATGGCTGGATGGCATCAGTGACTCGATGGATGTGAATTTGAGTGAACTCCGGGAGTTGGTGATGGACAGGGAGGCCTGGCGTGCTGCGATTCATGGGGTCACAAAGAGTCGGAAAGGACTGAGTGACTGAACTGAACTGACATATAACATTGTGTAAATTTCAGTTGTAGAACATATTGATTTGATACATTTATATATTGTAATATGGTTACCAAGTTTCTACCTTTAAATGGAATTGAAAAAAATTTAATTGGTTGGTGGCAGTGAAATCAAGCATTTCAGTGTAGTTTAAAAAATCATTTCTGGATTTAAATTAACTGTGCTTCTATTACTTTGTTTAATTTCTGGCTGTCTTTTGCTTAAGCTAATCTCAGAATGGTGTCTCAACTTGATTCATTAGAAATAGTGATGAGCTCATGATTTGTTGTTCAGTTGCTCAGTCGTGTTTGATTCTTTGCGACCCCATGGACTGCCAGCACATCAGGGTTCTGTTGTTCACTGTCTCCTGGAATTTGCTCGACTCATGTCCATAGAGTCGATGATGCCATGACCTGTTAGGGGAAGAGAAATCCGTTGGCCTATTGAAAATAATAGTCATAAAGTTCTGTAAAGTTTGTTGATTTTCACAGAAAAATAAATGTTGAGGGTTTAAGTAATGCAAAATTTAAGAAGTTTTTGTTTAAGAAACAATTGGGTTAGTTTGTTTTGAGATTTGTTTGCACTGCCAAATTCAGAGAGATTTTAATTACTCTCTACTGAAGCGGTGGGAAGGCATTAAAGTAGAATATTAAGGCTTGAGAATTTTTTGGAAGGGTCACGATAAGATCAGGAAGAGGAGTGGTGTATGGTGTGATTGGTAAAGAGACTCTTCTTCCTTGGGAAATTGGAATAATGAAATTAAGTCACTGACTCACCTGGCGATCTGGTCCTTGGTACAGTCTGGTCTGTTAGGTCATTTCTCAACATCTCCATTCTCCCTTAGCCTAATGCCATTGTAGGGTTCAGCAGGTTTGGCAAAAGAGTCATTTTTGTCTTTGTCATTCATAAAGTGTTCCAAGATTTTGTGATTCATTTCTTTTTTAAGTTGTATCATTTTGTAGATTTTTGAGTGCTATATGTTTATACTACAACACTATAGTTTCTAAATTTCCATTCTCCTCATCCTACAATATTACTGCATTTTGTAAGCACCTCATGTATATTGTCGCATATTTACAGCTCTTGATTATGTCTCCCCTCTCCTTTTGTCTTTCCAGCCTGGAGTTCTAACCTTAGATTACTTTCACAGAAGACCCATCCAATCTTTATTATTCGTTCTGGTTGCTATTTTTTTTCCCTTTTTTCATACTTTTATGTGATTATCAAGTAGCACAGTGTTTTAGGCATAAATGTACTATAACTAACAGCAAGAATAATTATGATAGCTATTATTTATTGTTAGCTACCTCTTTGCCAAACCTGTGGTGTGTACTTTGTACATTTTAGCACCTTTAATCTTCAACATCTTTAATTTTCACAACACCACCATGTGTACTATTGAAAATTAATTTTACATTTTATAGTTGAGGAAGTAGAGAAGTAACTTGGCTAAGGCAAAGCAGCTACTAAGCTCTGAAGCTTGGATTTGAACCTAGGCTGCCTGATTCGTAGGATCCTGATTGCTGTAATCCTTTTGATTATGGGCCAGAAAGCCTATATTGTAGTTATGGCTCCATCACTTAGTAGATCTGTGTCCTTGGACATGTTTTGTGGTGTCTTCGAATCCTATTTCTTATATCCTAAAAGTGGGAAAACTAATTCATTCACAGCCCACAGGGTTTTAGGATGATAATACGAGAGAGAATATATATGATAGATCTTTGTAACATAGTAAGGGTACATTATCTATATATTTCACCATAAACTCATTCAACAAAGGTTTTTTGCATGCTCATTATGTACCAGATGTTGTTACTGTCATTGAAAACCTGAAAATAGGGTGACCAACTTATCCTGGTTTTAGCAGTAAAAGCCCCAAGTCCCAAGAGTCCTCTGTGTTAATTTTCTATTGCTGCTGTAACAAGTTACCAAAAATTTAGTGACTTAAAACAACATACATTTATTATAAGTTTTGTGGGTCAAAAGTCCAAAATAAGTCTTAACTGGGCTAAAGTCAAGGTGTCAGCAGGCCTGGTTCCTTGATACTATAAGGGGAAGAATCTATTTCTTGACTTTTTCAGCTTCTTGGGGCTGCTTGCATTCTGTTGATTGCTATTCAAAAAAGGAAAAAAATAACACTTGCCTTAAGTGGTAGACATTCAAGATTTTTTTGTGTCCTTCCCTCATCAGACATTAAAAGATGCTTACTCCTTGGAAGGAAAGTGATGACCAACCTAGACAGCATATTAAAAAGCAGAGACATTACTTTGTCAACAAAGGTCCAACTACTCAAGGCTATGGTTTTTCCAGTGGTCATGTATGGATGTGAGAGTTGGACTGTGAAGAAAGCTGAGTGCCGAAGAATTGATGCTTTTGAACTGTGGTGTTGGAGAAGACTCTTGAGAGTCCTTTGGACTGCAAGGAATCCACCCAGTCCATCCTAAAGGAGATCAGTCCTGGGTGTTCTTTGGAAGGATTGATGTTGAAGCTGAAACTCCCATACCTTGGCCACCTCATGCGAAGAGCTGATTCATTGGAAAAGACCCTGATGCTGGGAAAGATTGAGGGCAGGAGGAGAAGGGGACGACAGAGGATGAGATAGTTGGACGGCACCACCGACTCAATGGACATGGATTTGGCTGGACTCCAGGAGTTGGTGATGGACAGGGAGGCCTGGTGTGCTGCGATTGATGGGGTAGCAAAGAGTCGGACACGACTGAGCGACTGAATTGAACTCATCAGAAAAACATTGTGTGTGTAGCTTTATTATGTACTTAATTGTGTATAAGATTTAAACATGTGCAAATATGGTATTAGTATATTTATATACTAATAACAGTGTACATAATAAATGACACAAATTAGGTGATTAAGAAAAGTGAGAAAGAAAATAATCTAATACTTTGTTAACAGTCCTTTTTGTTCTTATTTAAAAAGTAATAATTTGGTGAGAGGTGTGTAATTGACTGACTAGATTATTTTACATCATAATGGGGATGAATAATAGCTTGTTCTTAGCCCTGGGATTTTTTTGTTGGCTTATGCTTCCCTTATTGTTATCTTTGTGGGAATTTTTTTCAGAGCCACTTCTCCATGTTGTGAGAGTCAGTTTAGTTAAAACTAAATAAGTTAATGCCTGAATCTGCTTCATTGTATCACAATATGCTGGAAGTAAAATATATTTTATGGTTTACTGTTTATAGAACTTTCATTGTTTCCTTGACTTTCAGACTGTATAGTCTCTGCTGTTATGACTGGCTGACCTTTAGATGGAGTGTGAATGCTTATGTTAATCTTGGTAAAGCTAAATAAATGAAAAGTTAACTTTTTTTAGAGCATTTTTAGGTTCATAGCAAGATTGAACAGAAGGTACAGAGATTACCTTTAATACTTGATCTCTGCCTCCACCACATGCAAAAATTCTTCCATTATCAGCATCTCCCACAAGTAGTTTAGTTTATTTAAGACTAAAAAAATCTATTTTTTTCTTTTTGCACTGAAAAGGATCGTCTTGGAGGAGCTCGTATTTAGAGCTAATGAGAGAGGAGCCTGACATTTAAACGATTCTCATACATTTGACAGATAGTTACCAAAAATAGTTTAAAAGGTCTTTAGGAACTCGAAGGGAAGAACTTTGTATTCTATAATAGATATGGTCTATCTCTAGTGGTGTGTCCTGGGACAAGTTACCTCTGTGAGCTTCAGTTCTCATCCATGAAGTGGTTTGAGAATGGTGAAGTGGCAGTCACACTAGGGGAGAGCTGATAGATAACCTACTTCAGGGTAGTCTATGTTGTTGGCCTTTTTGGCCTTAGTATTAATAGTAATTTTTCTGAGGATATGTCACCTAGTTTTAATTGTTTTAAGAGGTTTATTTCTTGGTTTGTAATTTTGTCTCTGTACCCTTTATTTTGCGTTTTCTCTGACAATTTTGCTGGTTTCATGCTCATTTGTTAATATGCATAAGTGAGCAGAAAAATAAGAAACTTGATTTTTTTTTGCTTATATTTTTATAAGCAGTCCCCGACCCCCGCCGCCTTTAAAGATAATGATTAGAAATTTCCTTGGGGGAAAAATTTTTCCTTGGAAAATCTCAACTCTGTCTTTGATCTGGAGATTTTTTTCCCTATGTTTTGTTTCTATAACTTTTTAAAGACTCTAAATCTGCTTCTTTTCTGAATCAAATAATATTCAAAATAAGTAAAATAATAAAATAACCCTTTTTCTCCAAATCATTTGATGACTTAAAAAAAAAGTCTGTCTTGTTCTGGGAGTGTAATGTTCAGCATGGTGAGTGTACGTAATGATAATGTATGTTTGAAAGTTGCTAAGAGAGTAGATCTTAAGAATTCTCATCACAAGAAAAAGCATTTGTACAGGTGATGGTGGATGTCAGCTAAACTTTTGTGGCGATCATATCGCAATAAATACTAATATTGAATCATATTGTACACCTGAAACCAATATATGTTATCTGTCAATTATATCTCAGTAGAAAAAATTAAATACTTTCTTATGGAACTTTATGTGAGTTTGGGAAGAAAGTTTATTTTTAGTCTGGGATATACATTCCATAGACAATGTCTGGTACTTAAAAGAGGTCTTAGGTTGTTAAAAACAGTGTCAGATCCCTTCAAACAAATGAGATGAAACCAGATTGCCTAAATAGGAAAAAGTCTGTGAAAGAAGGTGTATGATGTCTTTGCGTAAAAGCTGAACACGTGTCTTCAGTAAAAAATGATAAACAATTTACTTATAATATCCTTTGGAATTATTTTTTAAAGAACTGGATGTATTTCAAAATAGCCTCTTTAGATTATTAAGCATTCGAGGATGTATTGGAATAGATGCAAGTAGTAGACAGTAAGAAATGTCTTGGCAGACATTGAAAAAAACAAAAGATGTTAGCACCAAACTTACCTTTGGATGTTGGTTATTTCATTTTTCAACTGTTCATGAACTCTTTAAGTATTCTTTCACTTTGTCAACAATCTGAATAGAGGAATGAATCTACATGTATACCTAATAGTCTAGTGCTTTTTAATGAAAGGAAAGAGATAAGTTTACTAAAAATGTAAGTGCTTTATTATTATCTCAAGTCATCTTTATGGAGAAACATTTGTGTATTTGAAATACGTTAGTAAGAAACTAAATGCTCTTTGTTGGAAACATGTACATGTTGCAGCTGGTACTTCAGTGCCAGGTATATGTTCACCTGTTTTGTTTTCAAGGCTGTATTTTAAGTAGTTTCAGAAAATAAAATTGTACATATCTCAAGGGAATGAAAATTGCTTTTAAGTATTTGCAGTATGTCAGTCCTTTGGTATACATTTGTTTCATAAATGCTGAGTTTTTTGAAAGAAAATTTGATTTTATTTTTAGGACTTCGTTTTTGTAATGACTCAGTTAAAAATTATTTTATATCTTTCATAAAAGTAACACTTTGTTAGAAAATGTTTTGTAGCATTGACATAGCTCGTAAATACTAAGTTATGTTGTATTTCTTATTATGGAGTATTTGAAATCAGTAACAGGAGAAAATGTGTAAAGTGCTTAAAACAGTGCTTTGCTCTTAGTAAGCCCTGTTAGGTAAGTTCTTATTATTCACTCAGTCTGGATACTTTGGCAGAAGTTGGATCCTAGGCTGAGGTATCAGACTTCAGAAACAGGAATCCATATGTTTATTCAAAATATTATTTGGTTGCCAACAATATATTGGGTGCGGTGGGGGTTGCTGAAGAAGCAGGAGACTTGAGCTCTGCCCTGAGGAGTATACAAGTTGATGTCAGAATATACAAAGATATTGGTGTAGTGAAAATGGTATGAAACCAAGTTAGACTTGATTGTAATCCTTTCTTTCCTGTATTAACAGTGAACCTTTTGGGTACTTATTTTTGTTCTAAGTGCTTTATACACACTAACTCATTTTGACTTTATTAAACTTTTTTTGAGATAGTCACCACATTTTAAAGAGACTTAAAGGCACAGAAAAATTAACCAACTTGCCAAAATTATCAGTAAGCAATGAACTGGGATTTAAGTAGCCTTTGAATCTGAGCCTGTGCTCTTAACCACTACCCTGTCCATTCTGAAGGAGATCAACCCTGGGTAAGCAGGAGACTTGAGCTCTGCCCTGAGGAGTATACAAGTTGATGTCAGAATATACAAAGATATTGGTGTAGTGAAAATGGTATGAAACCAAGTTAGACTTGATTGTAATCCTTTCTTTCCTGTATTAACAGTGAACCTTTTGGGTACTTATTTTTGTTCTAAGTGCTTTATACACACTAACTCATTTTGACTTTATTAAACTTTTTTTGAGATAGTCACCACATTTTAAAGAGACTTAAAGGCACAGAAAAATTAACCAACTTGCCAAAATTATCAGTAAGCAATGAACTGGGATTTAAGTAGCCTTTGAATCTGAGCCTGTGCTCTTAACCACTACCCTGTCCATTCTGAAGGAGATCAACCCTGGGATTTCTTTGGAAGGAATGATGCTAAAACTGAAGCTCCAGTACTTTGGCCACCTTATGCGAAGAGTTGACTCATTGGAAAAGACCCTGATGCTGGGAGGGATTGGGGGCAGGAGGAGAAGGGGACGACCAAGGATGAGATGGCTGGATGGCATCAATGACTCGATGGGCGGGAGTCTGAGTGAACTCCAGGAGTTGGTGATGGACAGGGAGGCCTGGCGTGCTGCAATTCATGGGGTCGCAAAGAGTCGGACACGACTGAGCGACAGAACTGAACTGAACTGTGCTACCTTAGGCTGAGAGGTGGCCTTAGGCAAGTTTCTCTACCTTTGTCAGTTTTCTTACCTAAAAAATGAGGTTGACTGGATTGACTCAATGAGGAATGAATATTGGAATTATTCATTCATGAAGCTTTAAAAAAAAAAACAATGCCTAAACCACTTTACCTTGTAGGTTTGCTAAGTTTGGAATATTCTTTTGTGTGTTCCAGTAGTTACTACTAAATTAAATAAATTCTGAGATTTTTCTTTTGCACTGTTAACATTCTAAGATACCTGATTTGAGCATTAGTGAACAGTACAAAAAGCTGAGTTGGTTAGAAGGGGCTTGAAGAGAAAACCTGGAGAGGAGTTGTCAGGTAAGACTTGGTTTTAAGAGAAATGACGTCTGTGGTTCATAAAACTTTGCTTCTATGGAATACAGGCTCTTCACAGACTGAAAGAAGATATACTGGTGCTGCTAATATGAATAGTGGCCTTTCCCTAGTTTGCGTGTGTGTGTGTGTGTTTCTGCTTGCCTGCCTACAGTGGGAAGAGGGTACTTAATTGTCAGAAGAAATGAGGAAGAGTTATGGGTAAAGGAGACAGTGTACTGGATACAGGTGGAAATGATAGTAAGCAGACAAACTGAGTAGGAAGTAAAGTC
Source organism: Aepyceros melampus (assembly GCA_006408695.1). Lineage (NCBI taxonomy): Eukaryota > Metazoa > Chordata > Mammalia > Artiodactyla > Bovidae > Aepyceros > Aepyceros melampus. Next base: position 197,315 of record SJXQ01004695.1, read on the forward strand.
ATTCCTTGGTATTTGTGGGGGATTGCTTCCAGCACCCTACCTCGATGTTTAAGTCTGCTTTGTAAAATGGCATAGTCACTTTGCCCTCTGTATAAATGGACTTGGAACATCTCCAAATGTTTTCTGGAGATTATGATGGGTTTTGCAAGTTAAACCAAGGAGTTAGGCAGTGAAGATTCAGCAAGAGAAGTGGTGTTTGGAGACTATTATTTTGACATCATTGTACTAGATATTTCTCAGAGAAGAACGGCTGGAGGGATGAATACTAAATGAAAAGCAATTGGAATAGTTGAAGTTGGTCTTAACAAGGACTTAACTTGGCAGCAGAAATGAAGAGGGTGTGTTGAACAGAGGTTTTGAGCAAGTCAATGATAGGTTTGGCGATAGGTTGGCAGGTTGGCAGTGCAGTAGAAACAGCATTGGGCTGTGATTCAAAGGAACTGGGTTTTGGTTTCCCTCTGACCAGCTCTTGGTCTTTGACACTGCCTTTCTGTCATCTGTCTCAGTGTTTAAAGATGTTTACTGAGGCTTCTGTTTGCTGTGTTCTATGCAGGATTCTGGTGGACAAAACAAAGTAGCTGCTTTCTTGGAGCTGACGGTTGAGAAAATAAATTCTGGGTCTAAAATTAGGAATCTGAAATAAAGTTCAGAGAGGAGTGAACTTTTTTCTTTTAACTTGGGCAACTAGAGGAATTGGAGGTATTAAAAAAGAATTAGAAGAGTTGCAAAGAGTTTTAAAAGAGAAGGAGCTTTTGGTTGAGACGTTGTATGAGTGAAAGTTGCTCAGTCATGTCTGACTCTTTGTGGGCCCATGGACGATACAGTCCATGGAATTCTCCAGGCCAGAATACTAGAGTGGGTAGCCTTTACCTTCTCCAAGGGATCTTCCCAACCCAGGGATCAAACTCAGGTCTCCTGCAGTGCAGGCGGATTCTTTACCACCTGAGCCACAAAGGGAGACTTTATATAAGCACTTAAATGCAGACTTCAGTAAAGATGACACTTGGCTGGAGCTGTTCATGTAGAGGGGATCATTTAGGAAACAAAATCTTTTGACTGACCATGAGTTGCTGCAGATACTTAGAACAAAGAAAGGTGACAAGCAAACTAAGGCTCTGAAGAGAAGTAAAAAACTAGAGAAAGAAGTTTAATGAGGTCAGAAATATAAAAGTCTCTGATAGCCTGAGAAGCTTGAAAATTGAGAAAAGGACCTTGTTTTCAAAAGAGAGAGGCGATTGATAAACTTTTGTGAGTGGAAATAGAAAATATTTGGAGAGTGGTAGGTGTGAGTTCATACACATTTGTTTGGCAGCCAGAAGTAATGTAAGAGGTTGGAGTAGCCTCCTGTATGTTTCAGTTATCCAACCCATTTCCATCTGAGGTTGATTGAATCCAAAGATGCTGAGCGCCTCCTGCAAGGGATGTGAGCATCCATGGATTTTGGCATCTAAAGAGGGTCCTAGAACCAAGATACCTAGAAACAACTGTTTTCACTCCTTTGGAATTTGATAAATCAAAGATGATAAGGACAGCAGCTGATAGCAACTGCTGCAATTTGAATGCATATTCTATGCCAGACTAAGCATTGCATAAATAGATTCAAGGGATGAGGTTTGATAGATAGTGACTGAAGAACTATGGATGGAGGTTCATGACATTGTACAGGAGGCAGTGATCAAAACCATCCCCAAGAAAAAGAAATGCAAAAAGGCAAAATGGTTGTCTGAGGAGGTCTTACAAATAGCTGAGAAAAGAGAAGTGAAAGCCAAAGGAGAAAAAGAAAGATATACCCATTTGAATGCAGAGCTCCAAAGAATAGCACGGAGAGCTAAGAAAGCCTTCCACAGCAGTCAATGCAGAGAAATAGAGGAAAACAATAGAATGGGAGAGACTAGAGATCTCTTTAAGAAAATTAGAGATACCAAGGAAACATTTCACGCAAAGATGGGCTCAGTAAAGGACAGAAATGATATGGACCTAACAGAAGCAGAAGGTATTAAGAAGAGGTGGCAAGGATACACAGAATATACAAAAAAGATCTTCACAACCCAGATAATCCCGATGGTGTGATCACTCACCTAGAGGCAGACATCCTGGAGTGCGAAGTCAAGTGAGCCTTGGGAAGCATCAGTACAAACAAAGCTAGTGGAGGTGATGGAATTCCAGTGGAGCTATTTCAAATCCTAAAAGGTGATGCTGTGAAAGTGCTGCACTCAATATGCCAGCAAATCTGGAAAACTCAGAAGTGGCCACAGAATTCGAAAAGGTCAGTTTTCATTCCAATCACAAAGAAAGACAATACCGAAGAATGTTCAAACTACTACATAGTTGCACTCATCTCATGCTAGCAAAGTAATGCTCAGAATTCTCAAAGCCAGGCTTCAACAGTACGTGAACTGAGAACTTTCAGATGTTCAAGCTGGATTTAGAAAAGGCAGAGGAACCAGAGATCAAATTGCCAACATCCGATGGATCATTGAAAAACCAAGAGAATTCCAGAAAAACATCTACTTCTGCTTCATTGACTACGCTAAAGCCTTTTACTGTGGATCATGAGAAACTGTGGAAAATTCTTCAAGAGGTGGAAATAGCAGACCAACTTAACTGTCTCCTGAGAAATCTGTATGGAGGTCAAGAAGCAACAGTTAAAACCAGATATGGAACAATGGACTGGTTCCAGATTGGGAAAGGCGTATATGTCAAGGCTGTATATTGTCACCCTGCTTATTTAACTTATATGCAGAATAGAAAGTGAAAATGAAGTTGCTGTCGTGTCTGACTCTTTGCGACCCCATAGACTGTAGCCCACCAGGCTCCTCAGTCCATGGAATTTTCCAGGCAAGAGTATTGGAGTGGGTTGCCATTTCCTTCTCCAGGGGATCTTCCCAACCCAGGGATCGAACCCGGGTCTCCCGCACTGCAGGCAGAGGCTTTACCGTCTGAGCCACCAGGGAAGCAGAATACATCATGTAAAATTCTGGGCTGGATGAAGCACAAGCTGGAATCAAGATTGCCAGGAGAAATAACCTCAGATATGCAGATGACACACTTAATGGCAGAAAGCAAAGAGGAACTAAAGAGTCTTTTGATGAAAATGAAAAAGGAAAGTGAAAAAGCTGGCATAAACTCAACATTCAAAAAATGAAGATCATGGCATCCAGTCCCATCACTTAATGGCAAATAGATGGGCAAATTTATTTTCTCGGGCTCCAAAAATCACTGCAAATGGTGACTGTAGCCATGAAATTAAAAGATGCTTACTTCTTGGAAGAAAAGCTATAACCAACCTAGACAGCATATTAAAAAGCAGAGACATTGCTTTGTCGGCAAGAGTCCATCTAGTGAAAGCTATGGTTTTTCCATTAGTTGTGTATGCATGTGAGAGTTGGATTATAAAGAAAGCTGAGCACTGAAGAATTGATGCTTTTGAATTGTGGTATTGGAGAAGACTCTTGAGAGTCCCTTGGACTGCAAGATCAAACCAGTCAATCCCAAAGGAAATCAGTCCTGAATATTCATTGGAAGGACTGATGCTGAAGCTCCATTAAGACTTTGGCCACCTGGTGTGAAGAACTGACTCATTACAAAAGACCCTGATGCTGGGAAAGATTGAAGGGAGGAGAAGGGGGCGACAAAGGATGAGATGGTTGGATGGCTTGACCAACTCAGTGGATGTGAGTTTGAGCAAGCTCCAGGAGTTGGTGATGGGCTGGGAAGCCTGGTGTGCTACAGTCCATGAGGTTGCAAAGAGTCGGACACAACTGAGCAGCTGAACTGAAGCATTGCACATGCATTATTTCATTTTCCTGTTTTACAGTGTTTATATTGAGACTTAACAGCTTTTGTAATTAGTTTGTCCAAGAAAATGCGCATAATAAAAGGGGGAACCCAGGATGTAAGAGTCGGTTTATAAAGAAGGCTGAGCACCAAAGAATCGATGCTTTTGAATTGTGGTGCTAGAGAAGACTCTTGAGTCCCCAGGACTGCAAGGAGATCAAGCCAGTAAATCCTAAAGGAAATCAACCCTGAATATGCATTGGAAGGGCTATTGCTAAAGCTCCAATATTTTGCTACCTGATGCGAAGAACTGACTCTTAGGAAAAGCCTGTGATGCTGGAAAAGACTTAAGGAAAAGAAGGGGGTGGCAGAGGATGAGATGGTTAGATAGCATCACCATTTCAGTGTACATGAAGTTGAACAAACTGGTAAATAGTAAAGGACAGGGAAGCCTGGAGTGCTGCAGTCCATGGGGTCACAAAGAGTTGGACAGGCCTTAGTGACTGAACAACAAGTTTTGACTCTGAAGTCCATGCCCTAGCCACTACAGTACAAAACTTTGTCTCTTGGGGCTGTTATCTAAGTCAAGGGGTAAACATTGCCCCTCCTTTATGATAGTTCTTATATTTGTATCTGCAGTAACTAGTCTTAATCACGTCATCAGTTCTTAAGAGAATGGATTAATGTTATTTTCTCACCTTTCTTTTCATTTATCTGTTGACTAGAGAATATGACATGGGAAATGTAGCAGTACAGAAAGATGATAGGCTTTGGCGAGATCTAGATTGGTTGAGTAACTTTTGACCAATTAACTTCTGAGGTTAAGTTTCTTTATTTGTAAAAGTTAAATTAATATTTTAATGTAAACAGCTTGACACATTAAAGAGAGACTGTGTTCTCTTCTAGAGACATCAGATACTTAGGATCGGATTGGTCATCCTCAGTTTGTGCTATATTCTTCATTAGTTCAGTTCAGTTGCTCAGTCGTGTCCGACTCTTTGTGACCCCATGAATCGCAGCATGCCAGGCCTCCCTGTCCATCACCGACTCCCGGAGTTCACTCAAACTCATGTCCATCGAGTCGGTGATGCCATCCAGCAGTCTCATCCTCTTGTCGTCTCCTTTTCCTCCTGCCCCCAATCGTTCCCAGCATAGGTCCCCCCTTTTTCCCTCCACTTTACATCATTACTCTTTTATAAAAATTCTATCTTCATTTTCGCTTCTGTCTCCCCCATGTTGGGCATTTACCCTGGAGTATATTTGATGTGTTTTTCCAGTTAATCTTCATGTATTTACTTAGATTTCTGATTTCTTCAAAAATAATGTTTTGTTTATATGTTTTAAAATTTGCATAAATGGTATAATGCTATTAATCTCATTCTTTTTCCTATTTCCTTCTACCTAACACTTAAAAAAAAAAAAAAAAAAACTAACTTGTTTTAATTACTGGAATCACCGTTATGTGAATTCTGAGTAGTGTGATGGATGCCTCCGGAAGGGCTGATGTCATTTATTCACTGAGTATTTATTGAGCCCTTTGCGTGTATGCTGCATCTAAAGAGAGACTTTATACCGACAAATGCATTTGGGAGTATTCTGTTCCATTTGCTTATCTTTTGCTGTCCTAATACTATAGACTAATTAGAGTGGTTTTGCGATAAATCTTAATTATCTGGTAAGGTGAACCACTTGCCTTTGCTTTTTTTGTTAATATAGTTATTATTAGATCAGTTTTTCCATATTTAGAACATCCTTCAGGTTTTTTTCTCTAGGATTTTCTTTTTTAAAAATTTTTTTAGTTTATATTGGAGTATATAGTAAATTTACAGTGTTGTGTCAGTTACAGGCATACAGCAGAGTGATTTAGTTATACATATACATATATCTATTCTTTCTCATTTTCTTTTCCCACATAGATTATTACAGTGTATTGAGTAGAGTTCCCTGTGCTATATGGTAAGGATCCTTCAGGTATTTTGATAAGAATTATATTGGAGTGCTGAATTAGTTTAGGGAGAATAGTTGTCTTTACTTTGCTGTCAACAGCACTCCGTGCATGAACATACTAGATCTTCAGTTGTCTCTTCATTTTATGGTCATTATTAAAGTTAACATTTTTTTCCTCTGTAAATGGTTGTGTAGTTTTTAAGGTTAATTTGTAAACTATTTTAAAAAATTGTTACTGCTAATGGTTTATTTTTTATCTTGTTATTGCTGGGGAGGACTTTCTGCTTATTTTTTAAATTGAAATAATTTACATACAACTAAGTGCATATGTTGTCAACTGTATAGTTGGATCAGTTTTGACAAATGCATACATCTGTGTGACTCACACCGTCAAGATGCAGAGCATTTCTATCACTCCAGAATGTTTTCTCATGTCGCATTCTACAGAATTCCCTGAAGCAACTAGAGATTTGATTTCTTTCACCTTGGATTAGTTTTGCTACTTCAGGAAATCTATTTAAATAGAATTAACACAGTATTTATTCTTGTGTCTGACTTCTTATCACTCAGTGTAATGTTTCCAAGATTTATCCGTCTTATTTCATTCATTTGTAATTGATTCCTTTTGATTGTGAGAACTAGTATAATACATTGTATGAATATACTACAGTTTATATTCTTCTATTGTTGAGCATCTGGACAGCTTCCAGGTTTTGTCTATTAGGAGTAAAAGCTATTGTGGACATTTTTGTACACATAGTTTTCATTTCTCTTAAGTATGTAAAAGTGGAATTGCACGTACTGAAACAGATGGATATCCTATGCTTCTGGAGATAGTACCCTGAGAAAGACACATTGCTTATGAAGGATTCCAGCCAGGAATATATAACCTGAATCTGGTCATGATGAAACAAGACAAACCTCAAAAAAGGACCATGGTATTTAAAAATAAAAGGATTATGTCCTTCAAAAGTGTCAGTACCACATAAGATAAATGCCAAGAACTGTTCCAGGTTAAAGGAGGGTAAAAGGAGGCTGAAGACACAGGTCATGGTCTTAGACTTGATTCTGTGCTTGGGGTTGCGGTGGCGGGGAGGAGGAATGCTGAAAGGACACCTCTGGGGACATAGCTTATTGTGTCAATGTAACATTTACTCACATTGTTAATTGTAGTGTGGTTGTGTAAGAAAATATCCTTTTTCTGAGGAAACACCTACAGAAATACTTTGAGATAGATTACATGGAGTGGGGAAAGAGAGAGGGCCATGAACTTGCTGTGAGAATGGCAAGTGATGGACAAGTGGGGCACAACAGGTAGAGAGGGTTTGCAGTTGTTCTCTGTACTGTGTTGGCATTTCTGAAAGCTTGAGATTATTTCCAAATGAAAAGTAGGGGGGAAAAGATTGGGATTCCTTTTCTCTAGATAAGTTGTTGATTAATCCACTTAAAAATTTTAAATTATTGTCAATGAATTCCAATTTTTGTATACTTTGTCCCAATTTTGTTATTTTTCTAGAAACATCTATGTCTTCTGAGTTTTCAAATATATTAGCATATATAGCTGTTAATATTTTATAATTTAAAAAATATGTCTTGCCTGTGGTTATTTCATGCTTTTAGAACATATTTTTTTAATGCATATCACCAACTCTCCTTTACCAGTTTTTCCAGAGGTTTGTCTTTTTAATATTTTCCTTGGAGAACCAACTTTTGGTTTTAATCTTTTGGTTTGGTTTTTCCTTCAGTGATTTCTGTCCTTAAGAGTCTTCCTTTTTTCCTTAGATTTAAACTGTCCTTTATCTTCTTGAGTTGAAAGAGTAGCTCTTTTGTATTCAGTTTGTCTCCAGATATGCTCAGAAGGATAGTTTTCCTGCTGCTGTTTTACCTGCATCCTACCTACCAGTTTTGACCTGTAGTCTTCTGCTCTAATATTTTGTAATGTGCCTTATATTTTCCTCTTTAATAAAAAAATTAGTCTGCTTTATAATTTAGTTTACAGGTTTTAGAAGGTGGTTAGCTTTTTGTATCCTAAATGACACTCAAATGCAAATTTTACAAGACTTTTAATTACATATACTCTAAAAGTTAATACCAAATATGAATGGTGAATCCATGCCACATTAGCGGGATGGCGGTTGGGGGGGTGACAACAAGACACAAGTGTCCTCTTATTTTCCAGATTCTATGTTTTGAGTGTGTGTGTTTGTGTGAGGGGGTGGTGGATGGGTGGTTGAGTTGGGGAGGTGGTGGTAGTGGTCGAGGCAGGAGATGGGGCTGATGGGAAGAGGAATGAAAAGTGATTGAATTTTGTTTCTGCTGTGTGCTACAAAACAGTTCCCCTAAGAACTCTCGTTAGTAAGTATTTGTTAAACACCTGATGTTTGCAGGTTTTGGCTATGTGGGGAGGGGCTAAAGTAGTTCTGTTCCGTTCAGCGCTCAGTCGTGTCCGACTCTGCGACCCCATGAATCGCAGCACGTCAGGCCTCCCTGTCCATCACCAACTCCCGGAGTTCACTCAGACTCACGTCCATTGAGTCTGTGATGCCATCCAGCCATCTCATCCTCGGTCGTCCCCTTCTCCTCCTGCCGCCCAATCCCTCCCAGCATCAGGGTCTTTTCCAATGAGTCAACTCTTTGCATGAGGTGGCCAAAGTACTGGAGCTTCAGTTTTAGCATCATTCCTTCCAAAGAGATCCCAGGGTTGATCTCCTTCAGAATGGACTGATTGGATCTCCTTGCAGTCCAAGGGACTCTCAAGAGTCTTCTCCAACACCACAGTTCAAAAGCATCAATTCTTCGGCACTCAGCCTTCTTCACAGTCCAACTCTCACATCCATACATGACCACAGGAAAAACCATAGCCTTGACTAGACGGACCTTAGTCGGCAGTGTAATGTCTCTGCTTTTGAATATACTATCTAGGTTGGTCATAACTTTTCTTCCAAGGAGTAAGCGCCTTTTAATTTCATGGCTGCAGTCACCATCTGCAGTGATTTTGGAGCCCAAAAAAATAAAGTCTGACACTGTTTCTACTGTTTCCCCATCTATTTCCCATGAAGTGATGGG